>OY998243.1:51841131-52092420 GCA_963922005.1 Cornus suecica
CGGATCTATATAAACAAAATATATAAAAGTCATATATGAACATGATTTACACATACATATACATATATGAAAAATACTATCTAGCAGATTATAGATGCACAAAGTAAAGGCTACGAAATTTCAGTACAAAGAGGAAGAGTAGAACATATGTCTTGCCTGTAATGTAGAGCTGAAATCACCACAAGTACAGATCCAAACCAATTCTAAGCTCTGAACCTCTCAACCCTCACAATTTCGGGTATAATTGATGAAGTAGAAGAAGTAGTAGAAGAAATGAGATGGGGGCTAGATCTGAAGTTAATGATGCTTATATAGAAGATGCTAAGGTTAGGGAAATGTCCAAACTATCCTTGTATTATGCATAAATCACCAAACTGCCCAAACACTAATGACAACCTTGCCCCCCTTCAGATCACAAAATTTCATTATAACCTACTAGACTTAAAAAGACTAAGATATCCTCATTCAATAATTTAAACACCCAATATGCCATCCCAAATAATTAAGGAAATAAATATCCATTAAATACAGGGTATTACAAGCTAACTTTGGTGAATTAACTAAATAAGTGCTTGTGTCTATCCAGAGAGAGAGAGAGAAATAGGTGTTTTCAAGCGAAAAGTGTCTCTCGGGGGGTAAAAATGTCCTTTTTTGGAGCCGCAACTTCGGGAAACATACTAAAGAAGTCGAGGGAATTCTAATGGCACAATTTCCAAGAAAATTGATTTTCAAGAATTTTTTTACGCTTGACCTACGCATTTGTTTTTTGAAAAGATCAGCTTTATATATATAATAATAAAAGAGGCCATAGGCCTTACAAAAACACTACTAGGGCATTCCCTAGTACACAATAACAAACTATGTGGAATCCAAAAATCCACCATAGAAATAAAAATCTAAAACCTAACCAAAGCTTAAGACCTAAAACAAGCCAAAAGCAATGATCTAAGCTAGAAAACACCATCCTACTAGAAAGATCACACATCAAAAGCCAATTTGGACATCACCAATTCAAAACAATACTTAGACTACTACCCTAAACATCATGAACAAGGTGAGCCCCTGCAGCAACCAAAGCCAACCACATGCACCAACAAACGTCGATATTGAGAACCATCATCCACCAGTAAAAAAAGCTGCAACACCACTGCCAAATCCTACTACCACAATAAAAAGTATCTACGCTCAAGCGTAGCTAGAGCTATGCTTAAGCGTAGGGGGATCAAGCGTAGTAATCCTGTGAAATTCCAATTTTGGACCAACTTAAATTCTTTTGGCTTGACTTCGAATCCGACACTTCTATACACATGATTTATATGTATTGTATATCAGATTGAAGGGTTTTGCTCAGTTTCGAAGGGAATCACACAAAAGGGGAATCCTACTCTCTATAGAAGAAGTCTAATGCAAATTAGGGTTTCCCTCGACTTTGTCTATAAATACCAAGGTTTGCTACAAATATGGAGAGCTTTATTTTTCACAAAAATTCTAGAGCACTTTCTCTAGAAATTTATATTATTCAAAGGGAGGAGTCGTTCAAGACCTAGACATCAGAAGAAGAAGAACATGGAGGCCGTTTCTATATCAACGATGCAGTCACCCACCGCCATGATCAACTAACTTGGTACCTAGGATTTTCTAGCAAAACCCTAACCAAGTAATGTAGTTCTATATTTGTTTTCAATTGTAACGAGGGGAAACTGTGATCACACTGTGATGATTGTGTAGATTAGTGATCGAACTTATTCTTGGCACATGGTTTTATATTTATTCTCAATTCTTGTCTTAGATTGAATGGATATATTATCTTAACTAATCATGTTATCATAAACATAGCGTGATTTTCGACATAATGATGTTTAACACTTGAAACTCTAGGTTTACACAGGCCATGCCTCAACGAGGTAATATAGAAATGTTTTATTTTAATTTCATGTTGTAGGAGTAGATTAGAGTAAAGTAGATGACATGCACTAGTTACACCTTATCCGGAGATGGGTTGTAACGAATCTGATTGATATTATCTATTTTGGGACGTATTCGACTATTTGCGGTACGTCTGATTTACAGTGATGGATCGCCCTCTTACAATTGAGCAAATAGATGACTATATTATGCGGTTAATGATGAAGCGATGAAAATCCTAGTTTTTCTCTATCTTGATCAAAATCATAATTTACTTTCTCTTTTAGTTATAGATCTCAAACCAAATCAAACAACTCTTTTTCAAACATAAATCAATAATTTTAAATTACTATAGTGAATAATCCAAGTCTTTGTGGGTTCGATATTCCCTTTCTCAAGTAGATTGTACTACAATACAATTCATGCGCTTGCGATAAGTAAAACCTAAGATATTGTAAGGGGCTGTTTTTAACCATTATTTTTACCCCCCCTAGACATACATCAAGTTTTTGGCGCCATTGCTGGGGACTTGGCATTATTCTCAGCTTTAGTAGTAGTTAGTTGCATTGCGTTATTGTAGTGTATCTAAAGTTGAAATTCTTGTGTGATTGACAATTATTCTGAAAAGCATAAAGGGATTTAGTGGAGCAGTAAAAGTTGCATCGTTGGACCACTTGTGAGTTTTAGTTTAACTTAATTTCGCACATAATTTAAGCTTTCCTTTCTGTTAATAGTTAGAATAGTTTAGAAGAGTTTAGTTTTATTTTCACAGAAAAAAAGTTTTTGTTTGGTGCATGACTGATAAGCAATTAATTTTTTATCCCAGCACTGCATTAGTACCTTTTGATCTTGAGATCGAAAGGACTTTTCGTAGAAATCGCCAAGCTAGGGAAGTAGAGCGTCGATGACAGTTGGATCTTGAAAGGATGGCCAACCGTAATGTTGATGCGCTAAAGGCACCAACTACGTCCTTGAAGGGGTATTATGCACCATCTGCTCATGAATCGTATGCTAAATTTCCAAAAGAAGATGTAGTCAAACACTCTGACATCAAATCTAGTGTCATTAATATGTTGCCTAAGTTTTATGGACTCAGGAATGAGGACCCATATCAACATATTAATGAGTTCTTAGAGATGACCTTAATAGTCAGAATTGATAATCTAAGCCCTAATGTGTTGCGTGTACGCTTATTTCCCTTTTCCTTAAGAGGGAAAACTAAAATGTGGTATGTCATTTTAGAGGGGGAGGTAAATATCAATTGGGAGATCCTAAAAGCTGAATTCTTAGAGAAATATTATCCCATAGGTCGAACCCACGAAGCACAAAAGGCAATTACCCACTTCAGAGAATTGTCTGGTGAGCAATTTCATGATGCTTGGGATAGGTTTAATGAAATTATACAAAAATGTCCCATCATAATTTCGTTGACCAAAATATAGTCGTAACATATATCTTGGACTTAGTGTTACTCATAAAAATTTGATTGATGTAGCAGTGGGAGGTCAGTTTACACTAAGGCCAGTAGACGAAATCTTGAAGCTATTTGACAACGTGAGTGACAACTCAATTCAACATGAATCATAGATGTGTGCTAGGGATGGATTCGAAAAAAGATCTACCAGAGTGTTTAACATAGATAGAAATAATGATGATGTCAGAGAACAAGTAGCCGCATTAGGGAAAAAACTCGATAAATTCATAAATCTGGATCAGTCAACCCCAAGAAAAGTCTTAGCAATAGGACCTGATTTTTCCCAAAATAAGTATTAGGGTAATAAGATACTTGTCGCTGATGTAAATGCAGCATGGAACAATTCGAATAATGCTCATTTTTATAATACATACAATTTGAATTTGAAAAATCATCCACATCTATCAGATCGTTCTTAGAATATGGAAAATCCTCAACCAAATTTCCCTTAGAACCAACAATCATTCAATTCTTAGCCAATGATTATGACTCATAATTTTCAGCCTAATTCTCAAGCCATTCGACCTTTCAATTACCAAACTCAACCTTAAAGAAGCCAAACCCCACCACCGAGACCGCCAGGCTTTAATAATGAACTGGCACGTACCTTAAAGGACTTATAAAACATGATGGGCTCCCACTCCCAATCCATCGCAAAGCTAGAAACCCAAATGGGCCAAATAGCTATTTCGCTAAATAGAAGAGAGGATGGGAGATTACCTAGCCAGCCGATGGATAACCCAAAGAATAAACAGGTGATGGAGCTTGGATCTTTCACTGAAAATATCCTTGAGACAGTTCAAGCCATCACGACTATAAGAAGTGGAAAGGAGGTGGAGAACAGGGTTGAGCAGCAACATGACGAGATGGCGAACAAGCGTAAGGCGGCTGAAAATGTTCATAAAGATCAACCTCAGGTGGAGGAAGATATTGATCAGACATTACCAGAAGAGCCAGAAAGGGCAAGTTATGAGGAGGCAGCGCCATTTCCTCAACATCTTAGAGAGTTGACAAAGTATGGTAAGCATAAAAAGACTGACATGTTGGACACATTTCAACAAGTCAAGATCAATTTTCCTCTCTTAGACATCGTAGCCCAAATTCTAGCCTACTCTAAGTTTTTAAAGGACCTCTGTACTCAAAAACAAAAAAGTAGATCAAAGGTCCTAAAGAAAATCCTGTTGACTGAACAATTGAGTTCATTGCTATTAAGTAACATACCACCTAAGAGGAAAGATCCTAGTGCTCCCACTATTCATTGTGTTATTGGTAACTAAAAAATTGGTAGAGCTCTTCTTGATCTATGTGCGAGTGTTAACTTACTTCCATATTCAGTTTATCAGCAGCTAGGGTTGGGAGAGCTAAATCCTACCTCGATAGTGCTTCAACTTGCGGATATATAAATTAAGCAAGCGAGAGGGATTCTGGAAGATGTCATCGTTCAGGTAGACAAGTTCTACTTTCCAGTGGATTTCATAATTCTTGATACAAAACCTGTCCAAGAATCGAAGAAGTATATCCCTGTGATATTAGGAAGACTCTTCTTGGCAATGGCCAATGCGTGTATCAATTGCATAACAGGGGCTATGAATCTATCATTTGGAAACCTGAATGTGCGAATGAATGTTTTTTATGCTAATCATCAACTCCCTGAGTCAGTAGAATGCTTTTATATTGATGAGATTGATGAAATTGTAGAGGACTTCACACCACGAATCTTGGAAAAAGACGAGTTGGAGTCTTTAATGACTCAAATGAGGTTGGAAAATGAACCTGATGTAGGATGAGCAGATAAGGTTGAACTATAAGGATATTGCTTTGATAGAGATTGCATTATATGCATAACCAAGGAAAATGCCAATTGAGCCGCTTCCTGCTCTCTCGAGTACACCATTAATTCCATCTCTGATAACTCTTCTTACCTTGGAACTCAAGGAATTCCCTGATAAGCTGAAATATTTTTTTTAGGACTAGATAAGACTTTTCCTTTAATCATATCATCTAAGCTGACAGAAGAACATGAATTGAGTCTGGTCGAGGTCTTAAGTGAGAATAAAGAGGTGATAGGGTGGAGTGTTGCTGATCTTAAATGAATATATCTCTTGATTTGCATGCATTGCATCCATTTAGAGGTGACTGCAAAACCGTCGAGGGAGATGCAACGGAGGTTGAACCCGAACTTGAAAGAAGTGGTAATGAAAGAGGTTATGAAGTTGCTAGATGCGGATATCATTTACCCCATATCTGATAGTACATGGGTGAACCCTACACATGTGGTACCAAAGAAATCAGGTATCATAGTTGTGGCTAACTCGAAGGGTAAGTTGATTCCATAGCGCACGACCACTGGGTGGCGTGTGTGCATTGATTAAAGAAAACTCAACTCACACACTAGGAAAGATCATTTTACATTGCCATTTATTGATCAAATCCTATAGAGGTTGGCCGGACAGAGCTATTATTGCTTTTTAGATGGATATTTCGGTTACAACCAAGTGATGATTAATCCTGTTGATCAGGAGAAAACCATTTTTACTTACCCATATGGTACGTTTGCGTACAAGAGATTGCCTTTTGATTTGTGTAATGCGTCAGCTACATTTCAAAAGGTGTATGATGTCGATATTCTCTGACATGGTGGAGAAATTCCTAGAAGTGTTCATGGATGATTTCTCAATCTTTGGGGTAACTTTTGAGGACTGTTTCAAACATCTAGCACTCATGCTCAAGAGATGTAAATAGACGAACTTGATTTCGAGTTGGGAAAATAACCATTTAATGGTTCAAGAGGGTATAGTACTTGACCACATAATGTCAAAGAGAGGGATTGAGGTAGACAAGGAAAAAGTTGAATTAATTTCAAAATTGCCTCCTCCCACATTTGTTAAGTAGATACGATCATTCTTAGGCCACACCGGATTTTATAGAAGATTTATTTAAAGATTTTAGTAAGATCACCCGACCACTATGCAACTTATTAGCTAAAGATGCGACCTTTCTCATTGATGAAAAGTGTTTTCGTGCTTTTGAGGAGCTCAGTACACAACTCTTGACAACCCCAATCATGCGACCACCAGACTGGTCTTTACCTTTTGAGCTAATGTGTGATTCTTCAGACTATGCCGTAGGAGCGGTATTGGATAAGAGAAAGGAGAAGTTACAATATGCAGTGTATTATGCTAGCAAAACTCTAAATGATGCGTAGATTAACTACATAACAACAGATAAGAAGTTACTAGAAGTTGTGTTTTTCTTGGACAAATTTTGATCATATTTATTAGCAACCAATATGGTAGTGTATTTAGATCATACAACATTGAGACATTTGCTGACAAAGAAAGACTCCAAACCCATGCTTATTTGATGGAGTTTATTGCTATAAGAATTTAATTTGGAGATTAAGGATAAAAAGGGTTCGAAGATGTAGTTGCTGACCATTTATCAAGGATCATTATAGAGACTACAAAGGAAACTGTTGACTGAAGGTTTTCCACCATGGGTAAACATGACATTTTGATGATAACAAACCATTGAATGTGATGAATTTAATGTCTACTTGAGTTGTGCTTAATAGGTTATTGATTCAAGATAAACTCAAGAGAGCTAGTGGATCCATGAGAAGATCAAGCAAAGGTGCTTAGAGCTCAAAAGACATTGGAGACAAGGATGGAGACATCAACACAAAGCTTAAAGAAATTGAAGATCAAAGAATTGGGTAAAATAGTCTTGGGTGAGTGCTAGATTAAATGTAAAGTGTTTTTTGAAATAACTTATTTGAAAGCTCAACTCTTGACAAATTAGCATATAGGACCATGCATATCATTTACGTCATCCATGAGTCCTTGAACCATTAGTATTAGACTATGAACATCATTGATGATACATTCATATATATAGTCTTTGCTAGAGTTGAGTTAGTTCAAGCTTTCATAAGCTATGAAAGAACTCAACAAAGAGGTTGTCCTAGAACCTAAACTTATTTCATATAACTTGAAATGGATTCTAGACATGTATTAAAGCTTTGAACAAAATTGTTTCAATCATGAAAAACTTTTGTCAAATATTGAGAATTTATTTAAATGAATATATTATTTTATAATCTCAATATTATTTTTAGGAATGTCAAGGACCTTAATAATTCTATAAGATATCATAGGAATGTCTCTAAATCATTTCGGAAATATCCCAAAAGATTTCCCGAAAAACCGTTATGCGGTTTAAGAGATTGAAATGAAGCGTCATATTCAAACGACCATATCGTAATCAAAACTGGGTTAAATGGAGTGATTCAAAAGTCTAAAATCAAGATCTTGAAGTCCTCTTTCCAAAAAGATAAAGAACTCCTCAATCCGAGTTACGGAACTCGATTTATGACCAAAAGAGTAGAACTGGACAGAGTAGATCCGAATCAGTCGACCGACACTAAATGGTTAGTCGACCGAACCCACCAGAGGCGTTTTGGCAATTTTTTTGACATTTTTCAGTCGACCGACGAAGCAGGTCAGTCGACCGACTCGGCCTGGAACGACTTCCAACGACTATTTTTTGATTCAAACTTTTTCTAAACTACCCAAAACACCCCTAAACGGCTAGAATTGTTTCCTACTCTATATATATGTCATATATGAGCCAAAAGAGTAAGAAGAAGAGAGGGATAGGAGTTGTATTGAAATCTACCATTTGTGCTTCATTTTTGAATTCATATTTGGGTAGAAAACTCTCCTATAGGAATCACACCATTGTGCATCACTCATATCATCTTCTTGTGATTCATTCTTCCACATATTGAGTTGAGTTTTTCATTTGATTATTTCATTTATGACTCTAAGTATGTGAGGAAGTGAGCTTTGAATTTCCATATCTATCTATTGAGAGAAAATGTTGTACACTCAAATTCCATTATTATTCTTTGTGAGTGAAAGACCAAGAAGTTGTCTTGGCATGGGATGGGCTTGTTGAAGCTTTGTAAAGGTTTTTCTCTACCTTAAAAAGAGAGGATTAGGTTGGCTCTCCACCCGCAAGTGTGAGCAAAGACCGGCTCTTCACCCGGAAGCAAGAGTGTTCGAAGGTTGGCTCTCCACCCGCAAGAGTGAGCAAGGTTGACTCTTCACCCGGAAGAAGGAGCATGTAAGGGTTTGTTTTTCACCCGCAAGATAAACACGATAGTGGAATCCTTGAGAGGTTTTCTCAAGGCATGGAGTAGACCAAAGCTTTGGTTGAACCATGTAAAAACTCGGTGTCTTGGTTTGCATTTTCTCTATCCCTTAACTCCTTAATTTACAAGCAATTTCATTTCAATCTTGAGCTTTATTTATCAATGCTTGGAAATTGTGTGTGCTTAAATATTCATGAGGGGATTGGGAAAATGTTTGGTTGAAGTAAATTGCAATGTGAACTTGATTATAGGTTAGATTATAAATTCTCTACTTGTTCATTAATTTGTTATAATCTAGTTGCACACCAAGTGTTTGATATAATGTATCTTCACCACACCATTACTTTAAAAGCAATTGTCATTTTCAATCTTGAGCTTTATATATCAATGCTATGAAATTGCTTGTGTTTGAGTATTAATGAAGAGGTTAGGAAAATGAATAAGTTCAAGTGAATTTATAGAACTTATCTTCATCACACCATAACATAGATTTCTTGGTTGAATCATAGAAAATCTTGGTGTCTTGACTTGCATTTTCTCTATCCCTTAATCTCTCTACCTTATAAGCAATTGTCATTTATAATCTTGAACTTTATATTGATGTCATGCTATTAAATTGCTTGTGGTTGTGTATCCATGAAGAGGTTAGAAAAATGCATAGTTGAAATGAATTAAAATTGTGAACATGATTAGATTATAGCCTAGACTACCGTGTCATTTAGATATAATCCATGTGCACACCAAATGTTTGATAAAATTCATATTCAACACACCTTAGCATAATATGTTCATATGCACCCCAAGTGTTTGACATAATGCATATTGAATATATCATTATTCTCAAGAGTTTATATGCACAAAATGTTTAATTATTTTTTGTAAACTCTTCAAAGTACTCTTTATGACAAATAGCTCTTTTTATCATTTCTATACATATGTGAGAAAAGTGCTTATACATATTAAGTTGTAATGAATGCTTGAACTAGTTTTCATTCTTGAATCCATAATGTATATATTTGGTAATGAAATTTATTGTTCATGATTCAAAGTATGAAATGAGATAGTCACTTAAGGATCATCTATCTAACTAAGTGTTTGACTAGAGCTCTACAAAGATTATTTTTGTTAAAACAAAGTCAAACCGAAAAAGACTCAAAGTTTGTAATTGACCCTATTCACCCCCCCTCTAGGTGTCAATATGTGGCCAACATAAACTAATCCTCTTAAGCATTCATTCTCGAATGAACATCTATTCAGTGTAGCTGTGTACGTGCAGATTCTGTCAAGCCCAGTAAAGGAAGAGCCCGCTAGCCCAAAGGAAGGAGCCCGAAGAGAAGGCCCACCCCAAAGGCCCATTTCATGAAATATTCTAGAATAAGCTTGCAAAATAAGTTAGTAACATGGAAAAAGGACAAAAATGATGTAAGTAAGAGAATGTTGCCCTAATGGGCTCAAAGCCTAAGAAAGAAATGTATATAAGGAAAACCAAATCTGAATAAAGATTTTATTCCTGTGTTGTGCATTTTTTGGCATTTACACATTGGCGCTGTTTGTGGGAAGTCTACAAGGAGTTCTTGATTTTTCGGATATGTTCTTCGAGATTTGTAAATCATCTCCTTCTTCCCATCTCGTTAAGCTGAGTTTGTTTTATTCAATTCGAAGATCTGAGAACTTCTTTCTATTCTTCACCACCTTCTAAAATCTCCATTCACACGGACCCACTACTTCCCAAACAAACATGCTGGTCACCCGTTCGCAAGCGGACGTTCCGACCACCGGAGACAACAGTGTAGAAGGTCCTCAAACCATTGAGCAAATCCTGCAACGCCTGATAGCTGCCGAGGAACGTAGCCAAGCTCTTGAGAAGCAGAATGTAGAGCTCATGAGCCACCACCTGCTCCGCCAGCAACGGTGCTCGACCACTCTCAGAACCAGCAAGATGGCGACAGACTAGAAGAGCACACCGAGTCTTCCCAGTACTTAGAAATAGCTCCCGCCACCGACGAAGCCATGACCCCCCCAAAATCTCCAAGCAATAATGGCCGAGTTCCAAAGGAAAGTTCTCGAGGACTTGAGAACCCAGTCTACTGATGACCTAGCCATCCCGGCATCAACCGAGTTAATACAATCACCCTTCGTCCCCGAGATAACCCAGGAACCTTTTCCAAAGAAGTTTGTTATGCCTCGGTTTACCCCCTACGATGGCACCAAAGACCCCGATGAGCATATTTATCAGATTCATCAGAAGATGACCATGTACACTAAGAACGAGTCCTTGTTTGCAAAGTATTTTCCACAAGTCTTGCTGATGCAGCTCTATTATGGTTCAGGAAACAGCCACCTCGAAACATCGGCAACTGAGTACAGTTGACCAGGCTCTTCGTTGCCCAATACTACGGGAACAAGAGATAGAAGAAGACCATATCCTGGCTCTTCACTATGATCCAAGAGAAAAGAGAATCACTGAAAAGCTTCCTATCCCGATTCAACATTGAGTCTTTTTCTATTGATAACTGTGACCAACACTCTGCTTTTGAGGCCTTCTAGATGGCCCTTATTCCAGGAACCAAGTTCTATCAGTCTCTGGTGAAACACCCCCCATCGGGTATTGGGGAGTTAAACTCCAAAGCCCAAGGATACTTGAGGATTGAAGAGAAGGAGGCCATTAGGCATAGGAGGGCGGCCTTGGTCAACATTGAAACCCGATCAAAGAATTAGGCGACCGATCAAAAGCGTCCAACACCATCAGGGCCACCAGTTCCTTCAGGACCTCCAGCCCAGGACCCTTTCAAACGTTCTAAATCTGAAGAGAGAGCGACTCCCTGAGGGTCAACCTTGTCAAGCTCTACCAAGAGAATAAGGCCAGAGGGATCTTCCAACAACCCCCAACCATCAGACAACCACTGAACCAAAAGGATAAGTCAAAACATTGTGCTTTCCACGGTGATTTCGGGTACATCACAAACGAGTGTTGTAATCTCAGACAACAGGTAGAGGCACTGTTGCTTGGCGATGAGCTCCGGGATTACATCCAGCAGGACAGGTCGAGGGCTGATCAATGTGCTCCTAACGCCCCTCGGAACCCCGCAGCCACACAACCGGTCAGGATCATCAATATGATTCTTGGTAGCCCCGCCCCTAAAGAGATGGAAGGATCCAACCAGAGCCAGCTGCGAAGAGCCCGCAAAATGAGAAAAGTCAATGAAGTCCACCACAGGACAGGAGAAACACATATTATTTTCTCTGCATCAGACCTTCGGAATATCCAGACCCCACATGATAACCCTCTAGTTGTGACACTGATGGTGGCCAACTGTCTTGTTAAGAGAGTCATGATCGATCCTGGGAACAGTGCAAACGTCATTACCAAATAGGCTTTTGAAAAGCTTGAAATCGACCCGAACGAGATCATGGCATCCCGATGCCCTATTACGGGATTTGATGGAAAACAAATCGAACCAATCGGGGAAGTCCAACTACCGGTATCTACTACTCAAAGGACCCTGATTGAGACGTTTGTTGTAGTGGATATGAAGCCATCGTACAATTTGCTCATGGGAAGGGGATGGATTCACCGGATGCAGGGCGTGCTTTCAACCCTTCACCAAATGATGAGATGCATAAGCCCAAACGGTTTGGACATCATTGATATCAGGGGTGACCAGGTGGCCGCTATGGAATGCTATGCGGTCACCCTGAAGGAGATTAGGAAGAGAAAATGCCCAATGGTGTCCCATTCCAAGGAACAGAATCCAAGCCCCAAATAGCAATCAAAGGAGGGGGATCCGGGTACCCCGATCGTGGTCGAGCCATTACAGCCAATCTCTATTATACCCAATAGCCCAGAAAAAGTTACTTTTACAGGTACAAATCTTACCGACTTTAAATTGAAAGAACTGACACAGTTATTGCTGGACAACTCCGATGTCTTCGCGTGGGAACAAACAGACATGCTAGGTATCGATCCTATTATTGCCCAACACTCATTGCACGTCGACCCAAACGTAAGACCGATCAGGAAAAGGCAGAGGTGCTTGGGAGCACATCGGAACCAGATCACAGCGAACGAAGTGTCCAAATTGTTCCAGGCTAGTTTTATCAGGGAAGTCAAGTACCCTGAATGGCTCGCCAACGTAGTGGTCGTACAGAAGAAGAATGGTAAGTGAAGGGTTTGTGTTGATTTTACTGACCTGAACAGGGCATGTCCGAAGGACAGCTTTCTACTGCCAAAGATCGACCAGATGGTTGACACTATCGCCGGCTACGAACGTCTAACTTTTCTGGACGCTTATTCGGGATACAATCAGATAAAAATGAACCCGACGGACGAAGAAAAAACATTTTTCATTACTGAAACAAGTACTTACAGCTTTAAGGTTATGCCCTTTGGTCTAAAAAATACAGGTACCACTTTCCAGAGGTTGGTTAACAAGATCATTAACGGAATAATGGGTACAGTGATCGAGGCTTATATTGATGACACTGTGGTCAAGAGCAGAAGAAAGGAAGATCATCTTGCACAGTTGCACCAAGTGTTTGATACCCTCAGGATGTATGACATGAAGCTTAACCTAGAGAAATGCTCATTTGGCGTGTCATCCGGATAATTCCTGGGACACATTGTGGATCGGACCGGGATCCAAGCCAGCCTGACACAAGTCAAGGCCCTAATGGAAATAAAGGAGCCCCGGACACATAAAGACGTTCAAGTCCTGACAGGAAGAGTGGTTGCCCTTAGCAGGTTCATTTCATGACTCACTAATAGATGCAGACCATTCTTTCAGGCAATCAAGGCAAAAAGGGGAGAAGTTTGGGGTCCTGAGCAGTCTGAAGCCCTAGCGAGGTTAAAGGAGTATATGACCAGACCCCCAATCCTATCCATACCAGGACCCAATGAAGTCTTACATCTGTATCTAGCAATATCCTCCATCTCAACCAGTACAACCCTCATCAGAGAGGGTGGGAACTTGCAAATGCCAGTCTTCTAGACTAGTAAATCCTTGGCTGAAGCGGAAACCCGATACAACGGGCAAGAAAAGCTGGTTCTATCACTGGTAAATGCCAAAATACGACTGAGGTATTACTTCGAGGCTCATCTAATCATTGTCCCAACCTTCATGCCTCTCTGGGTTATTATGTCAAAACCTGATCTTTCGGGCAGAATCTCCAAATGGGCCATCGAATTGGGCATATATGACATAACTTACATACCCCGGGTTTCCATCAAGGGACAGGCAGTGACAGATTTCTTACTTGAAGATGAAACTGAAGAACTCAACCAGCAGACTGAGCCAGACACTTGGAAGCTTTTCGTCGACGGATCAACTTGTTCTACCGGATCGGGAATCGAATTGGAGATCCAGACACCCGATGGGACACACCTCCACATGTTAATGCAACTACAGTTCCCAGCCACAAATAATGAGGCAGAGTATGAAGCGATCGTATCTAGCTTGAGATTAGTCCGAAGCCTCCAGATTCAGGCCCTAGCAGTGCACAACGACTCTCAGCTAGTCATTCGATAAATTAAAGGGGAATACGAGGCAAAAGACACCATAATGGAGTCTTACCGGGTAATTGTGTTGAAGGAAACAGAGAGCTTTCAGAAAATAAACTTCACTCAGATCCCGAGAAGCGAAAACTCTTTAGCTGACCACCTAGCTGGTCAGGCGTCCTCAGCTGGAGAGGACCTGACCTGAGTTGTGTTGGTAGATTTTATAACCAGGTCAAGTATTCAAGACCCTGTATAAGTGATGCTTATTCCATATGAGCCCAGCTGGATGGATCCCCTGATGAATTACCTGAGAAATAGGACACTCTCGGAGAACAAAGCTGAAGCTCAAAGGGTCAGGAAGAATTTAGCCCGATATTCAGTTATAAATGGGCAACTCTATCGAAAGTCCTTCTCGGGTCCTTATTTAAAATGCATTACGCCCTCAAAACCAAGAGCATTGATGCAGGAGATCCACAATGGATCTTGCGGGAACCACTCCGGATGAAGGTCCCTTGCCCAAAAAATACTATCCCAAGGATAATTTTTGCCCTATCTGTCATGCGATGCCGAGGAGTATGTCCGGAGGTGGAAGCCATGCCAGATGCACGGGGACGGTATCCATCGACCACCGGAGTTCCTACACCCAACCATAGTCCCACATCCTTTCGCCCGGTGGGGAATGGATATCGTAGGACCTCTCCCGAAGGTAATTTAATCAAATTCCTATGTCCTCCTGGCCACTGATTACTTCACCAAATGGGTGGACCCACATAATATGTAGATTCGGTCTACCAAGGACAATTATGATGGATAACGGAACAAATCTTGACAACAAGGAAGTGAGAGCATTCTTTACCGAGCATGGTATCAACCAGAATACATCCTCCGTCGGGTACCCGCAGGAGAATGGACAGGTTGAAAGAACAAATCGAACCATATTCCACACCTTGGCCAAAACACTTGAGGAAGAAAAAGGGGCCTGGCTCGAGAAACTACCTGAAATGCTCTGGTCATACAGAATAACCCGCAGGCAACCCACCAGAGAGACCCCCTTTGCCATGGTATATGGCGCTGAGGCTGTGATCCCAACAGAGGTTAGGGTTCCAACCCTTCGGAACCAGGCCTGGGTGGAAGGCCCAAATAACCAGCATCTGGCTCACGACCTTGATCTACTAGATGAAAGCAGGGAAGCTGCCGAGATCAGGCTGGCTGCCTACCAACAGAGTGTCCGGAACCACTTTAACCAAAAACTTAAAAGAAGGGAGTTCCAGGTCGGTGACATTGTCCTTAGGCAAAAAATTGGACTCGACGGGCAAGCTCAGGGAGCCTTGGGAGGGCCCGTACACCATTACCGAAATCATCGGGCACGGAGCATACCACGTCTGAAGGAACAGAGATGGTAGAATGGAACCAAACTCCCAGAATGCCTCTAGTCTGAAGAGGTACTACCAATAACAAGCCAAGTTTACTTTTACTTTGATCACTTTTGTAAAAAGGCCCCCGTGCTAGATCAATCAAAAATATTCATTAGTAAAATTATTTTTCATGGCAAAAATAGCTTATAAATATCTATTGATGCAAAAAATAAACCTAGTGTTGTCATGTCTCTCGCATGGCCTGAAGTACCCGAAAGACACAACACTTATCCAGAAGAGATCAAAAATTTGCAAAGAAGTAAACTAAGTGTTGTTATGTCTCTCGCATGGCCTGAAGTGCCTGAAAGACACAACGCTGACCCAGATGAGATCAAAAATTTTCAAAAAAGTAAACTAAGTGTTGTCATGTCTCTCGCATGGCCTGAAGTGCCCGAAAGACACAACGCTGACCCAGAAGAGATTAAAAATTTGCAAAAAATTAAACCAAGTGTTGTCATGTCTCTCGCATGGCCTGAAGTGCCCGAAAGACACAACGCTGATCCAGAAAAGATAAAAAAAATTCAAAAAAGTAAACTAAGTGTTGTCATCTCTTTCTCATGGCCTGAAGTGCCCGAAAGACACAACACTGATCCAAAAGAGATCTAAAATTTTCAAAAAAGTAAATTAAGTGTTGTGATGTCTCTCACATGGCCTCAAGTGCCCGAAAGACACAACACTGATCCAGAAGAGATCAAAATTTTGCAAAAAAGTAAAGCAAGTGTTGTAATGTCTCTCGCATGGCCTGAAGTGCCCGAAAGACACAACACTAATCCAGAAGAGATCAAAAATTTGCAAAAAAAGTAAACTAAATGTTGTCATGTGTCTCGCATGGCCTGAAGTGCCCGAAAGACACGGCACTGATCCAGAAGAGATAAAAAATTTGCAAAAAATAAACCAAGTGTTGTCATGTCTCTCGCATGGCCCGAAGTGCCCGAAAGACACAACACTGATCCAGAAGATATCAAAGTTTTGTGAAAAGTAAACTGAGTGTTGTCATGTTTCTCACATGGCCCGAAGTGCCCGAAAGACACAACACTGATCTAAAAGAGATCAAAATTTTGTGAAAAGTAAACTAAGTGTTGTCACGTCTCTCGCAAGACCTGAAGTGCCCGAAAGACACGACACTGATCCAGAAGAGATCAAAATTTTATGAAAAATGAACCAGGTGTAGGGATGCCTCTCCTATGGCCTCAAGCGCCTAAAAGGCACAATACTTTTTGGGTAAAATAGTCTAAGTATTGCAGAAGTCAACTAGAAAGGAACCATGATTTTCATTCAACATATGGGCCTCGATGGCTAAGGCTTACAAATGTTTTACAAAAAAAAGGATCCTACATTCTGCTATCCTAAAACCTAGAACGAAGCTCAATAGAATTCATTATTTAAGTTTTGGAGCAATTGCCGGATCCAAAACTTGGACAGGAGTGGGTTGCACTGAAGGATCAGAATCGGGAGTGGGCCCCGGAAGAGGTTTAGTCAGGAACTCACAAAAGCGAACGTCATCCGGACCTCTAACCGGATCATCATATAGCAGAGCAATGCCCGGAGACTCATCCAATTCCTCCACTGAGGCAAAGTCCCTCTCCTCAACAGGTTTCTGGATGTCCAGGAAACAGGTCCTCCAATCGAACCCGATCCGGAACTGGGCAGTGTCGCAGAGATGCTTATACATCTGATTGCCACCCCAATGGCATATTTCCACTGTTAACCTCTCCACTGCTAGGAGATTCTTCGTTTCAACCTTCTCCTCCATAAGCTTCTCCTTAGAGGCCCTTAGGCCCTCATTCTCTGCCTTCAAGCCTTCAACTTTAGCAGCTAGGGCCTGCCGAACTGCCTTCATCTCCTTGATCTTCTCTTGGGCCGCCTGAAAATTTTGCTCCGCAGAGATTGCCCTTGTGGTTTGGACCTCCAGCTTATCATTAGATATCGATATCAAGGTGGCCACCTTTTCCTTGCATCCTCCTTCAACCTCAGGAGCTCTGAAGATTTGTTGAGCATCCTACTGTCCTCCTCCAACTTTGCATTATAAGCTTGGGTTAGGTAGAGCATCTGCTAGAAATGCAAGTGTTAGCTAGATCAATGAATAAAGTACAGAAATACAAAGTATGTCTGAAGAAACAGCAAGGTCGAAAATGTACCTTCATGGTAATCTCCAGACCGGTCATGGCCAACTCTGCCCGATCGATCTGTGTCAACTTCTTCCGATCTGCGGGGGTCCAGATTTGGAGACCCATTTCCCGAAGGGCAATATCATTATCAATGGTCTCATGCCCCGCGACCAAGAAGCCACAACCTAGAATTTTTATCTTTGGTCCCCACGGGATGGGTTCCTCCTTCCCAGATACAGCCCCGGACTCCGCCACTATGCTTAGCGATGACGTTGTAGTCAGACGGGGCCGAACCGATTGGTCCGGGACATCTTCCTCAGATTGAGGACATTGTGTCCCCACCAGACTAGGCTCTCCTTCAACTGATCGGGATCCAGGAATAGGGATTTCCCTTGAATATGGATTTCCCTTGAAGAGGAGACAAAGGGAAATTCACCAGTATCCTCCCCCGATGGAGGAGGAACTATCCCAAAGGGAGGAGTCGAAATACCTTGGGACGGCTTATTAGCTTGGGAATCCCCCTGTACCAAAGGGTTTGTTTGAGAGCCCGATACTCACTTAGCCTTCTTCTTAAGGATGGGTGGCGGGATCCTCAACATGGTGTTCTTTCCTTCTGATGTTAGTTCCTGCAAATTAGCACCAGTCAGGTAATTGTCACATATCCTCAGGGGCTGGCCCCAAATTTTAGACTTAAGGATATCAAATCGGGATGAGATATAGTTTAGAGTTTTAAATCGATCGGGCTCTCCTAGAAACTCTAGCACATGATGACCCAACTTATCATTGCACTATTCATAATAGCATGACCCTCTATGATAAGGTTTGAAGGAAGGGAATAAATGTTTGTCAAACTAACTAGGGACTACGAATCTGGCTGAGCTGGGAAGCCTCCAACTCTCGCTTACTAGGATCATTATTTCTTTCCACCCCTTATTAGACTTCTCATTACCATTGCACATCTTTCTCCCACTTAAAGGAAAAAGATTGTACTGAACCCTACAGTCCTTCTAGTCCTGTATCTTGTAAGAGAACAGGAGCTCAGCAAGACCCGGATCAAGGCCCATCTCCCGATTAATCATCAGGACCATAGCCACGATCCTGAAGAAATTAGGCCCCACTTGAAGGGGAGCCAGACCCAGGGTGGACAAGATATAAAGAAAGAAAGGATCGATCGGGAAATGAAGAACCTGAAGACAAAAAGCCGACAGCAAGATCTGATCATCCCTAACTCCCTCCCATATCCTGAAGTTGTACTTCTTGGGATAATTCTTAACTATCACCCCATCGGGTATTCTACATTTAACCCTTAATTTCTTCATCACAATATCTACCCTATATGCAGGGGGAAGGGGATAGGCATAGAATTGATCTTCCGATCTTCCTATAGCCAGATCCCCACCCACAACGGCATTTTGGGTGACCTCGGGAGGACTAGATCTAATCCTCATGACCACCTCTACCGATGGAGAACTAAAGGAGGCATCGGGATCTACAAAATTGGGGAGACGGTCATTACCCGACCGAGTATCATCGCTATCAGACATATTGACAGAAAGGTAGGAGAGCTGGAAGAAAGAACTTACTCTAAGGATGATTCCGGTAAGATTTCGTGAATTTTCCAGGAAGGAGGTCTAGATTCTGGAATTAACAAGAAAAGAAACCAAGTTGTAGAGAATTTTTGAGAGCCAAAAGATTTAAAGTGCAAGAAGTGTTTCGCAAATGAACCTTGTAGAATTTATAGAAGTTACCGATGAATACTAAGGGTCGTGTACACAAAGAATGGGGCATCGAGCAGTCTCACCAGCCCACTTCACGAAAACCGAAGCCATAAGGGCCGTGTATTTGAAATTCGAAATGATAACGGTAACGGTTCCATTTAATGCAACCGCCATGTCACCCGACAGGGGTGATATATGTATTCCTTTCCACGTGTTTACTTCTCGATGATGGGCCTTCAGTAAAAAGCCCATGATCAAGAAGTGGTTCTGTGTACGTGCGGATTCTGTCAAGCCTAGTAAAGGAAGAGCCCGCTAGCCCAAAGGAAGGAGCCCGAAGGGAAGGCCCACCCCAAAGGCCCATTTCATGAAATATTATAAAACAAGCTTGTAGAACAAGTTAGTGACATGGAAAAAGGACAAAAATGATGTAAGCAAGAGAATGTTGCCCTAATGGGCTCAAAGCCCAAGAAGGGAATGTATATAAGGAAAACCAAATATGAATAAAGATTATATTCTTGTGTTTTGCATTTTTTGTCATTTACAAGCGGTAATGGAGCAGATACCGTGGTATGCATATATTGTTAATTATAAAGCCACGGGTCAGATTCCAAAAGGTTGGTCTAAGAATGATAGAGACCGATTCTTCAGCCAAGTGAAATTCTATATTTGGGATAATCCGTGATTATTCAAATATTGCTCTGATAAGATTATTAGAAAGTGTGTCCCTGAAAGTGAGGTACAAAGTATTTTGAAGTTTTGCCACACGCTAGAATGTGGGGGGCATTTTGGAGCTCAGAAAATAGGTTATAAGGTGTTGCAGAGTGGGTTCTATTGTCCAACCATATTGAAAGATGCATTTGAATATTATAAAGCATGTTTGCGATGCCAGAAGTTGGGATCCATATCTCGATGTGATATGATGCCTCTAACCTCGATTTTAATCGTTGAGTTATTTGATGTATGGGGTATAGGTTTCATGGGACCATTTGCGAAAGCGGGCGATAAATAGTACATACTCGTAGGGGTTGACTATGTGTCAAAATGGGTAGAAGTTGTAACTACTGCACACGCTAACCATCAGATAATAGTGGAATTTGTACAGTCCATTATTTTTTCAAGATTTGGTATACCACGTGTGATAATTAGTGACGGTGGAAAGCATTTTGCTAACCGTTTTGGTCTATGCCGGAAGTATGGCGTCAATCATAGGATTGGTACACCTTATCATCCCCAGATGAGGGGACAAGTGGAAGTTTCTAATAGGGAAGTGAATAATATCTTGCAAAAAATAGTGCGAGTGGATTTGATAGATTGACCTCAGAGGTTAAATGACGCACTATGGGCTTATAGGACTGCTTACAAGACTTCGATAGGTATGACACCGTATCGACTTGTTTATGGTAAGGCATGTCACCTCCCGGTTGAGCTAGAGCATCGAGCGTATTGGGCAGTTCGAAGGTTGAACTTTGATTTGAAGAGATCTGGTGCTCAGCGGAAACTCCAACTTGCAGAGCTTGAGGGGTTGCAAAACAATGCATATGAGAATTCTCGGATTTATAAAGCTTGGAAAAAGGCGTTTCATGATAAGCATATTCGAAAAAAGGTCTTTGAGCTCTGCCAGAAGGTGTGGTTGTTTAATTCGAGATTAAAGCTATTTCCTGGTAAGCTTCAATCAAGATGGGATGGACCATATGAAATTACGAAGGTTTCCCCCATGGAACAATAGAAATTGATGATCTGGAGACAGGAAAGAGGATTATGGTGAATGGTCAGAGGCTTAAGCATTATGTCAACATTTAGCTAGCTGAGTGCGTTGTGGAATCCATCAATTTGACTGATCCAACACACGATCATGATCCTAGATATTGAGGAGTGGCAACGTCGCACCAACAACGTTAAACATTGATACTAGGTGATGAAAAATAGTTTTTGAACCTAGTTTTGTAGTTTGTATTTTAATTCAGTAATAGTAGGATTGAATTGTAGGTTCGTTAGTTGTAAGATCTAGTCGTAGTATCATCGTAGTCACTATAGGTGTGGTGAAGTATTAAATGAGGTGTATGGAATATGCGGAGAGTGGATTCGCGTAACGATGCATGAGAAAAGATGGAGAAGTGAAGCTGAAAATTGCAACTCGGCTAGGGAGCCATGCTTAAGCGTAGGCTCAGACTCCAGCCAACGCGACTTCACGTTTAAAAGGAGTGGGTTAAAACATTTCCCGCTCATTTGTTTCTCCACCAAATTTTCTCAAATCACTCCCAATCCGACCCAAAGCCAATTTTGAATCTATTCACTCCAATCTTACGTAAGATCCGTCCTTAGATCGTCCGAATTTGCATGTAGACCTTGAAGAGTCTCAAAAACCCATTTTTGGATAAATCATCAAATCTTTCGAATTATTGAGTTTTTCTTCGATATTTGTGTTTCTAATTAATCATTCTAAACTAGTATTGACGAACGAATCCCATCAAAAACATATTTTTATCCGTTTCTCAAAAGTTGTGATTATCGACATTGAGAATGGGTTGAATTTCGAATTTTTCGTATGTTTTTTTATATGGGGGTTTGTTTAAATGTCATACTGAGTTCATTTACTGATGATTTTGAGTTTGATTCGGTATCTGGAATGATTCACTCATTATTTATAAAAATCTCAATTATAGGAATGAAGACAAGACCGCGGAGTAGGGGTGGGAGTTCTTCATGACCAACACCGAGGTCGTCTGACCCGGTACCAGCGGATAGATCACCACCTAGGACCCGTAGAATTTTGGTATTACTAGCTGCGTCGTCATCATCTTCAGAGGCGATACATAGTGAGCCTATGCATACGACCGTTAAGCCGTCCATCGCTTTACCATTAGTAGCACCACCAGCACCACAGCTGAAGCCACATGCAGCTACTGAGGCACCGATATTGGAGTCACTTAGACCAATAACCCCCACGGAGATAGTGGAGGACCTATTGGACCAGTCTATGGATAGGGGGTACCAGATAGAGCGGACATATCATGTAGAGATCTTTGAGATGGTGGAGGTGGTGCCAGCGTGGACTATCCGATGTCTACGGGTACGACGCTTATTACCTATATTATCCTCGTCCTATACGGTAGTTGTCGCAGATATGACCCGAGAGTTCTGGCTCCACATGTAGTATTATCATGGAGAGCTCCGGATGGAGACTTAGGTGAGAGGAGTCAGATTTCATATTACACCTCAAACTATCTCTGAGGCATGGGTTATTCCTGATGCATGCCCGCCAGAGTTGACGAGTGAGTTTTTGCCTCTCCTAAAGCCTTTTCCTGGAGTGATGGAGATAGCTCGGTTATAGACCGAGGGGAGTTACGGGGATGACAGGAACAACTGTACGAAAAAGTTGGATTATCATCAAAAGTTGTGGTTCCTGGATACTATTTTCTGGTCTCAGATACATCCTCAGGGGCATGTGACTCAGATGTGGCAGTTATTTCTGATGCTACATTATGCTTTTGAGTTCGATCACTGGATTTCGATTCCCTCAGATTTTATGGCAAGGCATATACCAGCACTATGTGGATACACAGACTGCGACTAAGGTCTGGCAGAGAGGATTTCAGATGAGATTCCCAACCTTGGTTATGAGATTGATGACAGATGATGGTGTTGAGATTGATGAGGAAGTGGACATGAATCGGTATATTCCTAGTATCTACCAAGCGGGGTCTTGGAAGAACCAGTGGTGAGGTTCATCAGCTGAGAGAGGCTTTGAGGACTAGTCAGAGGATCACTGTGACTGACATGCAGCTGCGCAGAGAGGAGATGACACAGCTCCGGCGTGATCAAAAAGAGCTGCGTAACATGTTGGAGGTACAGATGTTCCATGTCGGCCTTGATCTACCACCGCCACCACCGTAGTCTGATGAGGATGATTAGTCTAGTTATAGTATAGTTTTTATAGTTTTGTGTATTTATCACTACAGTTGAATTGTTAGGCGGATTGTTGTGTTGGGATGTTTCATGTTACCGCCTAAATGATCGATTTCTAAGTGTATTGTTTATTTTTTATTTTATCAAACTAAAGATTCTCATATTTAAGTGATGATGTTGTTCATATTTTGCATTCCCGGAACAATGATGATGCATGCGTTGAATGAGATATGATTTTTGAGGTTCGGTCGAGCTTTGAAGTCACACAATGAGGACATGTGTGTGTTTAAGTTTAGGGGGAGTGTGGTCGTATTGTATATTGATGTTAGAACATGGATATGAGGAGTTTATAAAGGAAAATTAACTCGAATTGGTTTTTGCAAACAAGACCAAGCCATAGCTTACGCTTGGGTTACGTTTAAGCGTAGATACGCTTGGCCTTACTCTTAAGCGTAGGGCCTAAACATAACTTATCCATAAAAAAATGAAAATTTGCCCGAACGAGGGGTTTTTCAACTGGTTTTGCATTTGTACTGTATTAGGATCTAATTAGGGTAATTTTTAGGATTTTGTAAGATTTTTATAGGAATGTTTAGTGAAATCCTAGTCCAAGTAGGAAGTGGAGTTCAAATACATGTCAAAGATGGATTATGAGTTGTTTCCACTTTCCAACTTCAGCTATGATTCCAATTCCTTTTCCTTTATGGACCTGAATCATTCATCTATAAATACAGCCCTTGACATCCATAATTCTCACAATTCAACAAAAGCTTGTGCAAGAAATCTTAGAGAGATGTCTTATTCTTTTTGTTATTCTATTCTTTCTTCTTCTTCTTCTTACCATCCCGAGGATGAGTATGTGATAGATAGTGATTATGAGATCGAATCTGTTCCAGAGGAGATCCTTGATAATGCTTCTTTAGAGATTAGAGATGTGAGATGGAAGATTATGGAGTTGGATAAGGAGAGCACAAATATGGAAGTCACAAACGCACCAAGGAAGAGGACCACACCTCATTCATTCATGAACTGTAGGATGCAATACAAACTGATGTTTTTTTCGGACAGAAGGAAAAACCCGTTGATAGCACCTGGGATAAGATTCATATGTGAAAGAGGACTAGGAAATTTAGAAAGCCCGGATTGAATGTGTATCCAAGATTGGTTCGGAAGTTTTATGAAAGGATGGAAATCGAAGGACCGAAAGGATATGAGGTGGTGCGAGTTCGAGTAGATGAGAGGAGTAACCCTATATTTGTGGATGTAGAATTGATTGTGAAAATATGGAATTTACCACTTGGGTGTCCGGAACACTTGAACAAGAAATTCAAAACAGTCTCGTCGGATTGGCCACTCTTGGATGCGGATATGATCAAGGAAATATGTGACATGCATATTCTGAAAGAAGGAGCAAAGAGTGTGGACAACTATCTTTTGAGACCGGACTTGTTATATTTGGATTGTGTAATTGCTTCTCAGGTATCTCAAAATCATAGGACGATTTGGAGAGGACATTCAATGATCAAGATACTATATTGCATGCTAAAAGACTATTGGGTACCAATTCCGGTACTGATATTGGGCAGTATGATTTTGATACATAAGATTGTGAGCGGAAAACTGAAAGTGTGGAATTTGATGGAGTTTTATATCCCATATCCATTCTTGATATCAAGAATTCTTGAGGAGCAATTGGGATATAGATTGGGCGAGATGAATGAAAAATGTTTGTCATTCACCAAATATTATCAAGAAGTAAGTTTTAGATGGCTTGAGATGAAATCGAATATCAATGCTTCTTGGGGATGTTTTCCAAGTGGAAATGAATGATGGCTATGAAGAACAAGGAAGGAATGGGAGTCATAGTTGGACTAGGGTTTATAGGTTTAGAATTTTTTTATATTTTAGTTTTTATTTTGGTAGATAGGGTGCAATTTTTAATTCCTAGAGAGTGTAGGCCCTTAAGGCCAAATCTTTGCAATTTCAAATTCCTAGAGATTGTAGGTCCTTAAGGCCAAATCATGGTTATTTTATTTAAATAAAATTTTCATTCCTTGTACAATAAATTAGTAATGATTTCCGGAAAGCTATGATTATATTTTGTCTTCCCTTGCTATGATATTGGGTATCTGTGTTGTGTTAAAAAAATTTACAGGCGGCCCAAACCAAATTTGGGGGAAGATCAAGTGCTAGATTGTGAAATTCCAGAAATATGCTTCAAGGGTAACTATATTCTTTCTCATGCGTATAATTGTGAACCATTAGGACATGGTATAATTTAAGTTTGGGGGAAAGGGTATAGTTAAGGAATGATAATTTTAAAATATATATATAAAATAAATAAATATTTTGAAATATTTCAAATATTTTAGAGAAATTCTTTGTTTTCACGCATGAGTGTTTTGCATTACAAGTTGATTGAGTTTTGTTTATGATATATGAGTAGTATGTGATGTATTATTCCCGCTCATGAAAGTAATGATTAGATTGAGTTAGTGAGGTGATGTGATTTTACATAGGTGAATGAATTAGTGAAATTGAAACAGAGAAGGGCGATCTTGACCTATAAGCACACGCACACATTCACTATGGGAAAATCATTTGATCTTTAACTATGTAGTTAAAAATTTATCTTTGCCACAATAAAAGGGGAAAAGGGGTGTTGAAATAGATGAATCTGAAAATATTTTATCTTTAAAGAAAATATAAAAAGTTGTTATTAGATCTGAGTAATCGGGCCTCCTACCACAAAGTAGCAGAGTGTTCGCGTCAAAAAGGGAAAAAATTAATTAGCATAAATTCCAAGGAAAAAGGTTGGGCCCAGTTGGTTGGGACTAAAAATCATCGCTGGAAAGTTCAGAACTTAGAAAGACAAAAAGGGATAAAGTGACATGAAATGGAAAGTAGTAGTTTTTCATATAAAAATGACAAAGTTCGATCAATGAATTAGAAGAAGAAAGATTGATCTACCATAGGAGAATGTTCACAAAAACATGAAAGGTTGTCCGGATTGGGAACAGAGAGTAATAAATTATTTACTTTAGTGGGAACCATTCAAAACATGAGCTCGAGATAGTTATTGTTCGGTAGTGAGTGAGAATATTTGCATCCATGTTATCTTGTACATTTTAGCATGACTTGGTTAAGGAGTATGTGAATGCATAAATGCATGAGAATGAAGAATGGAGAAGTTGTGGGTAGTATAGCTAACCCTCAGAAGACTTAACTCGTCCACTAGGCATTGTCAAGGGGTTTAAAAGGCTTGTTACACATGCTAAGTGTAATCGTCGACCCTCACGAAAGCAAGGGGTTAGTATAGGTTAGTATAGGGTAGTTAAAATTAAAAAAAAAATCATCACAAGGTAGTTTTTTAAAGTTTTCCTTAGTTTATTGCTAAGGGACTAGCAATATGTAAGTTTAGGGGTGTGATAGGTGTCGAATGTTGTCCATTTTAGCCCCCCATCTTGCTATTGTTATGTCTTTACATTCCGTTATTTGGTGTTTTATGCAGTTTGTGTGTCTAAGCATGTTTCAGAAGCTTAATGAAGAAAACGAGCTAATTTTGGTGAATTAACTGAATAAGTGTTTGTGTTTATCCAAAGAGAGAGAGAGAAATAGGTGTTTTCAAGCGAAAAGTGTCTCCTGGAGGGTAAAAATGTTATTTTTTGGAGCTGCAACTTCGGAAAACATACTAAAGGAGTCGAGGGGGTTCTACTGGCATAATTTCCAAGAAAATTGGTTTCCAAGGATTTTGCTACAGTTGACCTACGCTTACAGTAGCTAAAAGTTGGTATAAAGTGCTAAAACTACGCTCGACCTACGCTCGGAGTTTTTTGCCTAAAAAGTACCTATGCTCAAGCGTATTCATGCTGTGAAATTCCAATTTTGGCCCAACTTAAATTGTTTTGGCTTGACTTCGAATCCAACACTTCTATACACGTGATTTATATGTATTGTATATCTGGGGTTTTGCTCAATTTAGAAGGGAATCACACAAAAGGAGAATCATACTCTCAATAGAAGAAGTCTAATGCAAATTAGGATTTCCCTCGCCTTTGTCTATAAATACCAAGGTCTGCTATAGATTTAGAGAATTTTTTTCACAAAAATTCTATAGCATTTTCTTTAGAGATTTATATTAGTCAAAGGGAAGATTCGTTCAAGACCTAGAGATCCTGAGAAGAAGAACATGGAGGTTGTTTCTACATCAATGATGTAATCACCCACCGCCATAATCAACTAACTCGGTATCTAGAATTTTCTAGCAAAACCCTACCCAAGTATTGTAGTTCTATATTTGTTTTCAATTATAACGAGGGGAAACTGTGACCACACTATGGTGATTATGTAGATTGGTGATCGAACTTATTCTTAACACATGATTTTATATTTATTCTAAATTTTTGTATTAGATTGAATGAATATATTATCTTAACCAATCATATTATCATAAACATAGTGTGATTTTCTACACAATGATGCAACATTTGAAACCCTAGGTTTACACAGGCCATGCCTCGGTGAGGTAACATATACATGCTTTAGTTTAATTTCATGTTGTAGGAGTAGATTAGAATAAAGTATATGGCATGTACTAGTTACATTATGTCCGGAGATGGGTTGTAATGAATCTGATTGATAATATATGTTTTAGGACGTATTCGACTATTTGCGATACATCTGATTCACAGTGATGGATCGCCCTCTTGTAATTGAGTAAATAGAGGACTCTATTATACGGTTAGTGGTGGAGCAATCGAAATCCTAATTTTTCTCTATCTTGATCAAAATCACAATTTACTTTCTATTTTAGTTATAGATCTCAAACTAAATCAAACAACTCTTTTTCAAACATAATTCAATACTTTTAAATTGTTAGAGTGAATAATCCAAGTCTTTGTGGGTTCGATATTCCTTTCCTCAAGCCGATTGTACTACAATACGATTCATACGCTTGCGATAGGTAAAACTTAAACTGTCGTAAGGGGTTGTTTTTAACCATTATTTTTACCACCCCTAGTAAAACATTGATGGGCCTTGGATGTTTACTAGTAGACCACTTATACTTAAACAATGGAGACCCAATATGTTATTCATCAAGGACATTTGTTCTTCAATTCCTATATGGGAAAATTTCCACTATGTACCTTTAGAGGATTGGAATAACAAAGGTCTGAGCTACATTGCCAGTGTTGTTGGCATACCCTTATTTGTTGATGACATGACTATGATTAAGAGGAGATTATCCTTTGCCCGTGTGTGTGTTAAAATAAATGTTACTCAACCATTGGTTAACACTTTTAAACTAAATGTGAGTGATGATGAATATATTGACACCAATATTCAATATCAATGGAAACCACTGTCTTGTAGCTACTGTAGTTGTTTTGGGCACAATGAGAATAGTTGTACTAGAGTTATCAAGAAATGGGTGCCAAAAACCATTGTTGCCATACCTACTGGCCCTGGAGGCATTGGGATGACAACTAATGTTGATCCCCCTTCTCAATCCCTTCTTTAAGTCCCCCCCCCCCCCCCTATTTCCTGCTAATCATTCATGTCAAGTTAGCTTTGGTATCATCACTAAATCTACCCATTCCCCTTCTTTGCCTGGTCAGCAACCTGTTTTGCTTTCCTCCCCAAGTCTGCCCCTTCACCCCTTATCTCCTACCTATTCCTCTTCATGTTTTTCTAACTGGTTTATGGCTCTATCATGCAATGATGAGGAGTGTGTGGGCTCTCAGGAGGAGGTGAGTTTAGTTAACAGATATGCTATTGGGATTGATTGAGGAACATATTATTATGACAAATGCCATCACTACCACAGTTTCCAAACTTGTTGGGGGAAGTTCATCTGTTAAGCAGGCTAATCCTAGATTATCTCATAGGGAAAGGAAGAAAATGAGAAATAATGTCAAGAAACTAACTAAAGTGAACAAAATTTGTTGGATTTTGTTGGGCTTATGGAGACTAAGATCAGGAGTCACAACTAGGCAGAGGTTCATAGTTCTATCTCTCAATGGCCTCTTATTACCAATATTGTGAATGCTCCCCTTGGTAGAAACTGGGTGCTATGGAATCCTTGTAAAGTAAAGCTTGATTGCCTCTGTATGACTGACCAGTACATCCACTACTCTGTTAGCTATGTTAATTCAAATATCAGATTTCTTATGACTTTCATCTATGCTCGGAACATTTGTGAAGAAAGAAGAGTCCTTTGGTAGGACATTTATTAGTTTGTCTGACTCTGCTGGTGAGGATCCTTGGATTCTATTAGGTGACTTTAATGCTATTAGGAAGCCTAATGAGAGGTATGGAGGTAATGACCTTTGGAATCAAAACATGAATGAGCTTAATGATTGTTTTGTTGATAATGGCTTGGATGATTTGACCTTTAGTGGACATCTCTATACTTGGTCTAACAAAGCTTTAAATCAAGGCATCATTGCCAAGAAACTTGATAAAGTGCTCATTAATTTTTGCTAGTTAATTACTGTTGGCTTTGAAATTCCATTTCAAGCAATAAATCTTATTTTGATATTAACAAAACATTCAAAACCGTGTTTGGTACTAATATGGCTTTGAGCTAAGTGTTTCAGCAAGTACAGGTAAATGTTTCGGGAAGATCGCTAAAGCAACAAGCGATAAGGAAACTCAAGCGCAAACTAGAAAAAGGACAAAAAGATCAAAGAAAGAACAAAAGCTGGACTCAAGACCAGGGGTAGATAGGTCGGGGTGAGAATATTGTAACAAGGTATCTTATGCGTTGATTAATCTTATAAGCTCAAGTAATTAATCAAACGAACTCAAACGGATCAAAAACGGACCTTGAAAACAATTTTTGGAGTCACCCAGTCGACTGGCCTGTCCAAGGCAGTCGACTGACTGTGACCCAGTCGACTGGCCCTTAAGGACCCAGCCGACTGGATGAACCAGTGAGTTATAAAACATTCTAACTGCATGAGGCAGTCGACTGGCCTGTCCAAGGCAGTCGACTGACTGTGACCAGTCGATTGTGACCAGTCGACTGGCAGTTAAAGACCCAGCCGACTGACTGGACCAGAGAGTTTCGAACATTTTTGATTGCCTGAGGCAGTCGACTGGCCTGTCCTAGGCAGTCGACTAACTCATGAGGCAGTCGACTGGCCTTCTTGAGGCAGTCGACTGACCCTAGCCGTTGGGAAAAATATTTCAAATCTAAGCATGGAGGCAGTCGACTGGGTGCCGGTAAGCAGTCGACTGGGTGCTTCAGGATTTTAAGGAAAAGTATTTCTAAACAATATTTTTGCCCAAAAAGAAATGATTTTGCTTGCAGATTTTCAGGTCCTACTCTCCATATTGTCTAGGGTGAGACACACTCTCCAAACCCTAGTGTTCACTATATAAAGAAAGAGATATGGATTAACAAAAAAAAAGGTTCTTGTGTGAGAAATTTTCCAAATATTGTTCATCTCTAATTTTCTCTCAAGCATCTTCTGAAAAATCTTTTGATAGCAAAAATCTCGCTTTTCACTCTTATCATTTTGAAGATTTAAACTCAAGCCTTGAGCCTATTCTCCTATTGAAAATATATTGTGAGAATATATATATATCTTGAGTTCTTGAAATATCACCTAAAAACACTTGAGCTTATCTTGATCTATCATCCATAAAAAACCTTAGGGTTTTGAGTGTTTTTTGTTTCTTGAGTGATATATTGATTACATACACAAATTTGTGATCTTGGGTGAGTGAAGCCCATTGTATCAAGGGAGGATTGTTCTCTTGATTGTGTGAAGAGCTAGTTAGCTCTTTTGTAAAGGTTTTGCTATTCCACCTATTGAAGGAAGAGCCATAGTGTGAGGATTGGGAAAGTCTCAAGGAAGGGGATTCTTTGAGCCGAGGAGTAGGAGTTACCGAACCTCGTAAAAATCACGGTGTCAATATCTCTATCTCTATCTCTTTACTTTATGTTCATGCATGCTTAATTTATATCGTGGTAAATAGTTTGTTGAATTTAAGAGAAATCATTCATTGCATATTTTACCTTGTAAATTAATATTGAACCTTGTTGCATGTTTTAGTAAGAATAAAAAAAAAGAGTTAGAAATTATTTTTAAAACCCTATTCACCCCCCCCCCCCCCCCCCCCCCTCCCTCTAGGGTATTTTAGTGACTAACAATTGGTATCAGAGCCTAATCTCTACTTGTTTTTGACTTAACCGTCTTAGAGAACGATCATGGCCTCAAACATAGTCACTCATGTAGAAGGACAATCAAACAATAGGCCCCCATGGTTTGATGGTTCAAACTATAGTTATTGGAAGACTAGAATGATAGATTTTCTTCAAGCTATTGATTATCAAATTTGGCTAGTTATTGTTGATGGACCTTTTACTATTACCAAAATAGTTGATGGAAAAACCATTCCCAAATTGCCCAACGAATGGGATAATGATGAGCGTAGACTTATTTCATTTAATGCCAAAGCTAAGGTTAATCTAAATTGTGCCTTAAGTCCAAATGAATTTAATCGAGTCTCTACTTGCTCCACGACCAAAGAAATGTGGGATAAACTTGAAGTTACTTATGAAGGAACTACTCAAGTTAGAGAATCTAAAATTGATATACTTATGCATGAATATGAATTATTTGCCATGAAGGAAGATGAAAATATCAATTCTATGATGTCTCATTTTACTAACATTTTGAATGGACTAAAGCATCTTGGTAGAATTGTTCCTAGATCCGATGCGGCACGCAAAGTCCTTAGAAGCCTTCCGGTCAAATGGGATGCGAAGGTGACGGCTATTAAAGAAGCACATGATCTTAGCACTATGAGTCTTGATGAGATTTTTGGGTCACTCCTTACATGGGAAATTACCTTGAAATCTCGTGAAGAAGACGCCAAGCCAAGAAAAGGTATAGCCTTGCAAGCTTCAACCAAAAGTGAAGCAAATGAGAGAATTGAAGAAGAGGTTGATGAAGACATTGCCTTGATCACTCAACAATTCAAGAGATTTCTTCAACCAAAGAAGGCTAAAGGTTGGAGGTTCTTAAAGAGCAATGAACCAAGAGGAGAGACAAGCAAGAAGGAGTCTATTACTTGTTTCAATTGTGGTAAACCGGGGCACTATAGAAATGAGTGTTTCAAGCCCAAAAAGGAGAACGATAAAAGGCCAAACAAAATGGCCATGAATGCAACATGGGATGATTATGACTCTTGTGATTCGGATGAGGAAGAGAATGGTGAGGAAAGTGCAAATCTTTGCCTCATGGCAAATGAAGATGAGGTACATTTAAATTTACATACATTAGATAATTCCATTTTATCATATGATGAGCTATTATTTTCTCATAATGAATTACAAGATGCATTTGAAAATTTGTATGGTGAGTTTGAAAAACTAGCAAAAAAACATAGTTTGCTCAAGAAATCTAAATCTTCATGTAATTCCGCTTGCCACACCATAGTTGATGTAAATACAACTAATGACAAAAGTATGAAGATAGAAGAGGAAAATATTTTGTTGAAGAAGACCATTGATGATCAAATAAACATCTTAGCAAAATTCACAAAAGGAAAAGAAAACTTGAGCATCATGCTAGGAAGACAAAGAAACTCTTTTGACAAATGCGGCTTAGGATATGATGCATTCAACAAAGATGCACTTTTATTGAAGAAAAGAAAATCATTAAAGCATACTTTTTCAAAACAATCTTCATGCTCAACTTCTATTGATCACAATCATGTTTCATGCTACTATTGCAAGAAAAGAGGTCACAAAGCAAATGCATGTTTTCTAAGAAAGAAGAAGAAAATTATTTCAAAAATGTTTTGGGTTCCAAAAGGAACTATTGCATCTCTACGTGCTAAAGAAAACTTGGTAACTAAATCAATTTGGGTTCCGAAAGGAACTATTGCATCTCTTTCTAACCAAAATGGACCCAAAATAGATTGGGTACCAATAAAAGTCACGTAACGTTGTTTTGTAGGTGTGCTTGAAGACCGCCTCAAAAGAAAGATGGTTTCTTGATAGCGGATGTTCAAGGCACATGACGGGGGACAAATCGAAATTCATGTCCTTAAAATCTTATGAAGGAGGAAACGTTACTTTTGGAGATAACTCACAAGGAAAAATTGTTGGAATCGGATCTATTGGTATATCTTCCTCTCTAGCTATAGATAACGTACTTTTAGTTGATGGTTTGAAGCATAACTTGTTTAGTATTAGCCAACTTTGTGACAAAGGTTATGATGTTATCTTTAGGTCAAATGCATGCATAGTTGAGAAAGACGGAAAGCAATTGTTCAATGCAAAGAGAAATGGAAATTTATATACTATGTTGCTATGTGAATTAAATGAACAAGATGTTAAGTGCTTTGTCACATCGAGTGAAAATAGTTGGTTATGGCATAGACGCTTAGGACATGCTAGTATGGACATCATCCAACGTTTGTCTAAAAATGAATTAGTCAAAGGCCTCCCGAAGACTAATTTTTCAAAAGATAAAATATGTAGTGCATGTCAAATAGGCAAGCAAGTGAAATCTTCTTTTAAGAGAAAGAAAGATATCACCACTTCTCGACCCTTAGAGTTACTTCATATGGATCTCTTTGGTCCGGAAAGAACTGCTAGCTTGGCCGGGAAACTCTATGTACTTGTTATAGTAGATGATTACTCTAGATTTACTTGGGTTTACTTTCTTGCTCATAAAAATGAAACTCACTCCATTCTCGATAAATTTTATAGAGTCATTCAAAATGAAAAAGATTTGAAAATCAAGAAAATTAGAAGTGATAGGGGTAGAGAGTTTGACAATCAAGATCTAGAGAAATTATGTGATGAATTTGGTGTATCTCATGATCTCTCGGCTCCAAGATCTCCTCAACAAAATGAGGTAGTTGAAAGGAAAAATAGATCTTTACAAGAAATGGCTAGAACTATGTTAAATGAACACAACCTTCCCCGAAGTCTTTGGGCGGAAGCGGTAAATACCGCTTGTCATGTCATAAATAGAGTTATAATTCGTATGAAATTGGGTAAAACTCCGTATGAGTTGTGGAATGGTCGGAAACCCAATATTGGTTATTTCAAGGTATTTGGTTGTAAATGTTTTGTTTTAAATGATAAAGATAACTTGGGAAAATTTGACTCAAAATCGGATGAAGCAATTTTCTTAGGTTATTCCTCAACAAGTAGAGCATTTAAAGTCTTTAACAAAAGGACTTTAACCATGGTAGAGTCTATCCATGTTGTTTTTGATGAATCACCACCTCTACCCTCACCTAGAGTTGACCTAGATGATGATGAAGTTGTAGGAATTGAGGATAATTTCAATAATCTCAATATCTCCAACTCGTCAAGTAGGCAAATGGATAAGAGTAAAGTTGGAGATCAATCAAATGATGACTTGACTTGCTCCATTCCTAAATCTTGGAGGATTGTACACAACCATCCTCTTGACCAAGTCATAGGAAACCCTTCACAAGGTGTTAGCACAAGATCTCAACTTAGAGACTTATGCAATCACATGGCTTTTGTGTCCAATATTGAACCCAAGAACTTCCACGAAGCTCAATGTGATGATTCTTGGATCATGGCTATGCAAGAGGAACTAAATCAATTTGAACGCAATCAAGTTTGGCATTTAGTCCCTCAACCCACACATCAAACTATAATAGGCACTAAATGGGTTTTTCGAAATAAGAAGGATGAAAATGGAGTGATTATTCGAAATAAAGCAAGATTGGTAGCTCAAGGTTACAATCAAGAGGAAGGCATTGACTATGATGAAACCTTTGCACCCGTAGCTAGATTAGAAGCAATTAGAATGCTTCTTGCATTTGCATCATCTAGAAATTTTATTCTCTATCAAATGGATGTCAAAAGTGCTTTTCTAAATGGAACTATAGATGAAGAAGTGTATGTGAAACAACCACCCGGCTTTGAAAATGAACGTTTTCCAAATCATGTTTACAAATTATCTAAAGCTTTGTACGGGTTAAAGCAAGCTCCTAGAGTTTGGTATGAACGGCTTAGTGACTTTCTACTTCAAAAAGGTTTTTCTAAAGGCAAAGTTGACACCACTCTATTTACAAAAACTGTCAAGAATGATTTGTTGATTATCCAAATATATGTTGACGACATCATATTTGGATCAACAAACACTTCCCTTTGCAAGGATTTCGCATCTAACATGCAAAACGAATTTGAAATGAGTATGATGGGTGAGTTGAACTTCTTCTTAGGGTTGCAAATCAAGCAAAGCTTGGATGGCTTATTTGTTAGCCAATCTAAGTATACTAAAGATTTGCTAAAGCGATTTGGTATGGAGGAAGCCAAACATGCCATTACTCCCATGAGTACCTCTATTAAACTCGATAAAGATGAAAATGGGAAATGTGTTGATATTACTAAATATAGAGGCATGATAGGAAGTTTACTTTATTTAACTGCTAGTAGACCGGATATCATGTTTAGCGTATGCTTATGTGCTCGCTTTCAATCTTGTCCCAAAGAATCTCACTTGCTAGCCGTAAAACGTATTTTTCGCTATCTTAACGGGACGATTAACTTAGGACTTTGGTATCCAAGTGGTACTACACTTGATCTCACAAGTTATTCGGATGCCGATTTTGCGGGTTGTAAAGTTGATCGGAAAAGCACAAGTGGTACATGTCATTTTCTAGGTCACTCGTTAGTTTCATGGTCAAGTAAAAAGCAAAATTCAGTTGCCTTATCTACGGCTGAAGCCGAATATGTTGCGGCCGGTAGTAGTTGTGCTCAAACTCTTTACATTAAGCAACAATTACTTGATTTTGGGCTTATTTTCAATCGCGTACCTATTAAATGTGATAACACTAGTGCTATTTGTATCTCAAAGAATCCTATTCAACACTCTCGCACAAAGCACATAGAGATTAGGCATCATTTTTTACGGGATCACGTAGCTAAAGGCAACGTTGAATTGGTTTTTATTGACACTAAGAATCAATTGGCGGATATTTTTACTAAACCCCTCTCGGATGAACCATTTTCAAAAATTCGTAGGGACTTAGGAATGGCCATGGATTTTGAAGTCATTAGTTAATTTTCACAAATTCTCGTCCACGTTCTCGGCTTTCAAAATTTAAAAATTTTTCACAAATGTTTTTTGAGGGCCAGTCGACTGCCTCATATACGGTCAGTCGACTGGATCAACCAGTGAGTTTTTGGGTTTTTAACTATCTTCAGCCAATCGACTTCCTACATTGGCCAGTCGACTGGGTCATGAGCCAGTCGACTATCTCCATATGGCCAGTCGACTGCCTCTGCGCGAACATTGTTTTTATTTCTTCTTTCTCTTCGTCTTCTCTCCACTCTCTCCACGATCTCTCCAATTTCTTCTCTTCTTCACGCCATTTACTCATCTTTAAACCACTTTCCCACTACACCACGATCCTCTCCTCCATCATCACCACTCCCCTCTTTATTTTCAGTTATATATCTCCATATATATATATCCATATATATTTTTTTTACAATTTCACTTCTCCCTCTCTGTTTTCACCCTTTCTTTTCATTTTTCTTCTCAAAATGCTTCCCATCTTCTTGATTCTCCTCTCTCTCATGGCTCCTAATGTCGTGCGCCTCAAGAAACGCGCCCGTAGGGGTGGAAGCTCTTCGGCTGCACCGCCTCCACCTCCGTCTCCTGTTCATGAGGACACTAATTCCGAATCTGAATCTGGTCCGATGTCTCTGACTGCTCTTCTCGGTGATGAAGACAGTGTTCGTCTTTTCGAAACTCAGTTCCTTCATCAAAAATTTGCTCGGAGTCGCATTGTGACTCAACCCTTGTGCGAAGAGATTGGCGCTAATACGTTCAATCTTTTTCAAAATATGGGTTGGGATTTCTTTCTCTCGCTCGATGTTCCGCTCTATCCGAGGGCTGTCAAAGCATTCTACACCAATCTAGTGAATCCTTCTCAACCACGCCTTATCTCCACCCTGCTTAGCTCCAATGTTGGAGGCGTCTCTGTTAAGATCACCGAAACAGTACTCAATACTATTTTTCGGCTACCTCCTGGCGGTATCTCCTATTACTTCCCATCTATTTGGTACTCTTCGAGTGATTTCGATCCTCTCGAAGCAGTTCGGGCTATTTCTGTGAATAAATCAACCACCGCCATTGCTGAGTTTCCTTCTTCCTCGCTTACTCCTGAGGCTAGACTTGTGCACAACATTATCACATATTCCATTTTGCCCAAGTCCGGAAGCCGGAGTCTTGTGTCGATTATGGAAGCTTTCCTTGTCTACTGTGTCATGACCGGTCGGAAGGTCAATCTTGTCTTCCTCTTCATATCGGCAATCCTCGAGTGCCACAAGAAGAAAGGCGCACTTATTTTTCCTATCCATTTATCCTATCTTCTCAGTCGGAACGGTGTGCCACTTGCTGACGAGCCTACGGAGCACAATCCGATCTTTCTGGACCGCACTCATCTCAAGCAAATGCACATTGGCAAAAATGCTGATGGAGTGTTGGTCTCTCTTAGGGCTGCCCCTCCTGCGGACCAAGCCGGTCCTTCTGTTCCTCGTCCCGACGCTCCTCGTCCCGAGGCACCTCGTCCGGATGCTCCGACTTCCTCATTTCCGTCTCTTGGTAGCGATTTCGATATTCCGGATTTTGGGTTCGGCGGTAATCCCGAAACTCTTACCCAAATCTTGGAAATCGTGACGCGCAATGAGGAGGCCCAAAAGCAGACGGCCGCAGACATAAAGCGCCTTGAGGACAAGATCGACCGTCTCACCACCGCCATGGATGCACTTCGCCGTGACCCTCCGCCTTTTTGATGTCGTCAAAGGGGGAGAATGTTTAGGTTGTTTGTGTTGGCCATATGTCCATTTTGCGTAGCATAGGACGTTATCATGCGTGTTGTTTATGTTATCTTTAGTTTTATTTCTATGCTTTATTATTTTGTAATGTGTAGTAGTAAAACATGTACCAATCTTGCAATCATTAATTGAAAAATGTTGTTTCTATTTTTCTTCAATGCATTACGTAAAAGAATATCAAATTGCAAAATTTATTTCCTAAGGGGGAGCATGAAAATAAAAATGAAAGATGCACACATTGAGGGGGAGTATCACTTGATACTTTACCAATTATGAGCAAACACGAAATGTTTTGTCAACATCAAAAAGGGGGAGATTGTTGGCTTTGAAATTCCATTTCAAGCAATAAATCTTATTTTGATATTAACAAAACATTCAAAACCGTGTTTGGTACTAATATGGCTTTGAGCTAAGTGTTTCAACAAGTACAGGTAAATGTTTCGGGAAGATCGCTAAAGCAACAAGCGATAAGGAAACTCAAGCGCAAACTAGAAAAATGACAAAAAGATCAAAGAAAGAACAAAAGTTGGACTCAAGACCAGGGGTAGATAGGTCGGGGTGAGAATATTGTAACAAGGTATCTTATGCGTTGATTAATCTTATAAGCTCAAGTAATTAATCAAACGAACTCAAACGGATCAAAAACGAACCTTGAAAACAATTTTTGGAGTCACCCAGTCGACTGGCCTGTCCAAGGCAGTCGACTGATTGTGACCCAGTCGACTGGCCCTTAAGGACCCAGCCGACTGGATGAACCAGTGAGTTATAAAACATTCTAACTGCATGAGGCAGTCGACTGGCCTGTCCAAGGCAGTCGACTGACTGTGACCAGTCGACTGGCAGTTAAAGACCCAGCCGACTGACTGGACCAGAGAGTTTCGAACATTTTTGATTGCCTGAGGCAGTCGACTGGCCTGTCCTAGGCAGTCGACTGACTCATGAGGTAGTCGACTGGCCTTCTTGAGGCAGTCGACTGACCCTAGCCGTTGGGAAAAATATTTCAAATCTAAGCATGGAGGCAGTCGACTGGGTGCCGGTAGGCAGTCGACTGGGTGCTTAAGGATTTTAAGGAAAAGTATTTCTAAACAATATTTTTGCCCAAAAAGAAATGATTTTGCTTGCAGATTTTCAGGTCCTACTCTCCATATTGTCTAGGGTGAGACACACTCTCCAAACCCTAGTGTTCACTATATAAAGAAAGAGATATGGATTAACAAAAAAAAAGGTTCTTGTGTGAGAAATTTTCCAAATATTGTTCATCTCTAATTTTCTCTCAAGCATCTTCTGAAAAATCTTTTGATAGCAAAAATCTCGCTTTTCACTCTTATCATTTTGAAGATTTAAACTCAAGCCTTGAGCCTATTCTCCTATTGAAAATATATTGTGAGAATATATATATATCTTGAGTTCTTGAAATATCACCTAAAAACACTTGAGCTTATCTTGATCTATCATCCATAAAAAACCTTAGGGTTTTGAGTGTTTTTTGTTTCTTGAGTGATATATTGATTACATACACAAATTTGTGATCTTGGGTGAGTGAAGCCCATTGTATCAAGGGAGGATTGTTCTCTTGATTGTGTGAAGAGCTAGTTAGCTCTTTTGTAAAGGTTTTGCTATTCCACCTATTGAAGGAAGAGCCATAGTGTGAGGATTGGGAAAGTCTCAAGGAAGGGGATTCTTTGAGCTGAGGAGTAGGAGTTACCGAATCTCGTAAAAATCACGGTGTCAATATCTCTATCTCTATCTCTTTACTTTATGTTCATGCATGCTTAATTTATATCGTGGTAAATAGCTTGTTGAATTTAAGAGAAATCATTCATTGCATATTTTACCTTGTAAATTAATATTGAACCTTGTTGCATGTTTTAGTAAGAATAAAAAAAAAAAAGTTAGAAATTATTTTTAAAACCCTATTCACCCCCCATCTAGGTGACTTTAATGCTATTAGGAAGCCTAATGAGAGGTATGGAGGTAATGACCTTTGGAATCAAAACATGAATGAGCTTAATGATTGTTTTGTTGATAATGGCTTGGATGATTTGACCTTTAGTGGACATCTCTATACTTGGTCTAACAAAGCTTTAAATCAAGGCATCATTGCCAAGAAACTTGATAAAGTGCTCATTAATTTTTGCTAGTTAACTACCTTTCATGCTTCACATGCATGTTTCAAACCACCTTTGAGCTCTAATCACAGCCCCATGGTGGTCTCTCTTGGCATTAATTCTAAGCCTAGGAATTTCCCTTTCAAAATCTTGAACTTTTGGGGAGCTCATCCTGACTTTATGGATATTGTTTCACTGACTTGGAATACTGAGGTTAAAGGTATTCCAATGTGAAAAATAGCCACTAAGCTGAAATTGCTCAAGACCAAACTCAAAGCATTGAACCACAAAGAGTTTGCTAACATTTCTTCTAGAGTGACTAAGGCTCAGGCCAGTCTTACAGCTAGCCAATCTGACCTTGATCTTGATCCTGGTAATGTAAGGCTTATAAGCATGGAAAAAGGGTTATCTTTGGCCTTTTCCAACTTGAGTAAAATTGAGGAGCAATTTGTTAATAAAATGCCAGAATTAAATGACTTGCTATGGGAGACCAAAATACTAGTTTTTTTCATAAATGCATCCAGAGCAGAAACAATAGGAGGAAGGTGACTAGTGCAAGGCTTAGTGATGGTACTGTCACTAGGGATTGCGAGAAGACTCAGAACTGTTTTGTTAGTTATTTTCAAAACCTCCTAGGTGATAGCCCTCACAACTACCCAGATATTGATTTTCTTTCAAAACTTGTTAGCATAACTGTTAGTGATGAATTTCTGGAAAATTTGTCTTTTGTCCCCACTGATGTTGAGATTAAACACTGCATTTTCTCCATCAAATCCAGTAAGTCCACTGGATCTGATGGATTCAATTCCTACTTTTTAAAGCAAACTTGGCATATAGTGGGCCCTGAGATGATTTTGGCAATAAAACAGATTTTTGATAATGGAATGATGTTGAGACAGATTAATACAACTTTTATTGCTTTGATTCCTAAGGTCCCTAACCCTGATTCTCCCAGTGCCTAAAGGCCTATTTCATGTTGTAATGTCCTTTATAAAGCTATTTCTAAGCTACTGGCTGAAAAGCTTAAGCATGTTCTACCCACTCTCATTGATAGGGCCCAAAATGCCTTTATCAAAGGGAGAAGGATAGGGGACAATATCTTTATTGTTCAGGAACTAGTTAGAGGGTATCATAAGGACCTAGTGTCCCCTAGATGCACTCTGAAGGTTGACATGCAAAAGGCCTATGATTGTCTTGATTAGTAATTTATTTTGGATGTGCTTACTCTTCTTAAGTTTCCACCTATCTTTGTTTCTTGGATGAAAACATGCATATCAACAGCCTCTTTCTCCATTTCTTTGAATGGGGAACTTTGTGAGTTTTTTCAAAACACAAAAGGCTCAGGCAGGGGGACCCTCTTTCACCCTACCTTTTTGTTATTGCCATGGATGTTTTTTTCTCAAATTACTAATTCTTTTACAACCAATGATAGCAATTTTGGTTATCATTGGAGACGTAGAAGAACCTTGTTGTCACATCTCTCTTTTGCAGATGATGTTCTAATATTTTTTAAAGGTGATTTGAACTCTTCTTCTACTATTAAATATGTTATTGATATATTTTCTATCATTTCTAGGCTTGTCCCTAATCCAATCAAATGTCAGCTTTTTTTTTGGAGGGGTTTTTGGAAGGGGGGGGGGGGACCATCATCTGTCATTTGTTCTCTTCTCAACTTCCCCTCTTGTTCCCTTCCTATTAAGTATCTTAGGTTACCTCTTATTTCCTCTAAGTTGTCTTCAGGTGATTGTAAGAGACTTATTGACTCTATGTTGTCTAAGGTTTCAAGTTGGACAAATAGAGCCTTACCCTTTGCAGGAAGACTCCAGCTTATTCAACCTACACTTTCAAGTGTGCACACTTACTAGACTAATCTTTTGATTCTGCTTGGAAAAACTTTTAAGCAGATGAACACTATCCTACAAAAATTTCTATGGGTTGGACCTTCTATGACAGGGAGTAGAGAAAAGGTTAGCCAGGATCAGATTTGTCTCCCAAAGGTGGCAGGAGAGCTGGGAATTCAAAACTGTCAAAATTGGAATAAAGCTTCATTACTCAGGCGTGTTTGGACTTTATGCTCTCCAAGCACCCCTAGCATATGGAAGGAATGGACTAAAGCTAACTTGATTAAAAGGCATAATTTTTGGGAAATGAGTATCCCCCAGAATTGTTCTTGGTTTTAGAGAAAACTTCTCCAACTTAGAGATATTGCTCAACTTGGCGAAGATGGCAGCATAACAAATCAGCCAAAGTCTCCTATCTTATTGTTCATAGCACGTGGAATTGGCTTAGGTATTTATCTGTTTTGTTATCCCCCTTCTTTGACCTACCCTATTTACCCCCTCCCACGAATTCTGGCCCAGATAAAATTTAGTGGCCCCCATCCCCTTCTAAACATTATTTTGTTAGCTAAAAAGCTCTCTCTAACCAACCTCCCCATGTCCAATGGCATAGGGTTGTGTGGTTCAAAAGTAATATTTCTAAGCATTCATTTTGCTTGTGGTTAGCAATCAGCAACAAGCTGCTAACAAAATATAAACCTTATTTTCTTCATACAATGCAACCCAATGTGTGTGTTCTATGCATGAAAAATTCTAAATCACATGAACATATTTTTCATGGATGTGAGTATTCTAGAGAAATATGGGAAGGGTTACAGCACTAGTTTGGCTTCTACATAAGATCATATTCATGGGCAAGTTCTATTCAATGGACTTCAATTCATTGGAAGAATAAACTAATGACCAACAGAGTGCTAACTTGGAAATTAGCCTTTTCAAGCTATGTCTACCAGGTATGGAAGGAAAGAAATCAAAGGATATTTCATAATAAGAACTTACCTCCATCAATGATTCTCAAAGATATCATTTGTGTTGTGCGATTTAGGTTATTCTCTGTCCAGCTCTGTTGTTGCCCCCTCGCCAAAGCCACAGCCATGGATTGGAATTTGCCCTCTTTGTTTCACGAACCCTCAACCTCCAATCCTTTCTTCACTTTCAGCCCGATGCTAGTCAGAAACAAGCCCAGTGACTCTGAGATTGCACACCCAATTCGAGTCTCAAATGTCATCAACAGTAGTCTGCCTTCAATCCCTGTTTTAGCCCATTCCCCTCAACCTCTGCGCTTTGAACCTCCATGAACATCGACTTTAGGATGATTTTTGGTCTGTTGGGTGGCCATCTTTACTTACTAATTATGAGTGTCAGAAATCGATTTGGTGCGACAGCTTTCTATCATTTGATTTCTAAGGTTTCTTTTTCGTTTTTGTTTTGGATGTTTATCTTGTATTAATTGCCATATATCAGATTAGTTGGCATTAAATTGTGTGTTTTTGGTAGGGTAAGTTATAGGCTTGCCTTCTTTGTCTTGTTGGGCCAAGTTAAGCCCGGTCATGTAAATTCTTATTACAGTTTTATATATCTATTATTTAACAAAAAATAAAATTAAAGAGATGTTTTATATCTATAGGAGTGCCTATTGACATGTCAGAGTAACATGATAACAAACATTAGCTCTTAAAATGAACTCGTGTACATAGGGACGGAGCCATGTTATGCCTGGTAGGGGCAATGACCCCTTTCAAAATTTTCGCAAATTATATTTTTAGTCACAAAAATATTTTTTTTATACATAAGTTTATCAAAAAGTACATATGCCCCCTCCTATTTTTTAAAAAAATTCTTTAATAGACCAAAACAATATATTGTTTATAAATACCTATCACAAATTACATATGACCCGATCTAATTTTTTGAAAATTCCTTTAATAGACCAAAAAGTATATATTTTATAAACTTTATTTATGAATAATTACATATGCCCCTACTAAAACTCTTCCTGGCTCCGCCCCCGCTCGTGTAGCAAACTCGACAAGCTAACAACACCGTTCTTATATAAATATTAATACTTATATAACCTTTAAAAATATATAAATAGTTTCTCAGTTCAATTCAAGGGCCTCATTTTTTTAAAAATAAAAATTATTTTGCTATATAGGTCCAAAAAGAATTTTAATTTGTTTAACAGCTCAATTTGTACTAAATCCAAATCCAATTTAACAAATTTTAGGCCCCAAAATTTTATGTTTTAATTACTATTACTATAGACTCAACAAAAAAAAAAAGATATTATTACTATAGACTCAAACGAAAAAGAAAAAAATAATCTCAATTTTTTAACTTAATGAAAGTAAAGTCTAATACAAATCAAAATATTATTCTTATTAGAGCTAGACGATTCTTATAAAACTCACATAATGTTTGACGACTACATTTAAGGCTCTAGTGATTGCCGCACTTGCATAACGATAATTTTTCACGCGACTATCCTTAGATGGAGGTTGTTTTGCCGCACTCAACCAACAAAAACAATTTTTTATGACATCACCAAGATAGAGGTTGTTTTCAAATTTTTTAATATTAATATATTTAATCTATTTTTAATAATGTTTTTACTCTTTTAATTTTGTAAGTGTGTGAAACCTTATGTATAAAGGGTCTCACATTTGTTCTGGCCTAGGGCTTCCACTTATATTCGGAATTTTAGGATCGGCCCTGTTTGGTCTATTAAAGGAATTTTCAAAAAATTAGATCGGGTCATATGTAACAGATATGAGATTAACAGATATGAGGAACTCATTTGAATTAAAAAAAAAAAAAAAAAAAAAAAAAAAAAAAAAAAAAAAAAAAAAAAAAAAAACAATGTGCATGTATGACCCTCTTATTTTGTTTATGTTTTTACTATTATTATTTATCCTTGTTAATTTGATAATTGCAATTCACCGACTATAATAAAACCAATTACAATGGAAAATGAAAAGTAATTTTTTTTTCTTTTCCAAAAAGAAATGAAAAGTAAATTTATTTGTAGTATATGTACCAACTCTACACTAATGAGCCAAAAAGAAACAAACGACTACCGAATGAGCCAAAAAGAAATGAATGACTCACCACCCATTTCTGTTGCATGGCACACATGGAAAATAATCCTCTCCTTTACGCCTCTAACTGGCTTAAGTGCCAATTTACGGATCCCACAGGATGAATATAAGAAAGTTATCACATGGACAAAAAGGGCATTTCACGAAAAGTTATTTAGCTTATATATACAGACTTATATACACATATACATTTATATATACGATCTTATATTCACATTTTCACTCTCCAAATTCAAAAGCCGAAATCCTCTTGCTCTAAATTCAAATCGTTTGAAATTTTGAATTTCAGTTCCAAATCTGAAAAAGCCCTCCAATTCCTAAAAATTCAAATCTTAAATATAAATAGCCATGATTTTTTATTTCCAAACAGACCACTGTTTTCTTTTTTGGGAGATTGATAGAGGGCAATTCAAGAAAATCGAAGAAGATATTAGTTTACAAAGCTTACCGAAACTTGTTTGAGAGATTGATATCAAAGGGCGATTCAAGTGCGAAGAAGAGATTTGTCTCCGAAGAAGTTGAATTTGTAGGTTTATCGTAGGAACTTCAAATTAGGGATTTGAGGAATTAAACCGAAATTGGGGATTTGAGGAACTAAACTGGAATTTGGTTTGTGCAATGTTTTATCTTATATTTTTTAATTGATTTAATATTCAATTTATTTGATATTGTGTTTAGGTTTATGAATTTATCTTTTATGTTTTTCAATTTAGGGCTGATACTATGTTTAGTTTTATGAATTTATTTGATGGGATTATATTGTGTTGCTTTACAAATATTGTTGCATATTTGATGGAAATTGTTTCTCTAACCCATGGGGCAACATCTCCTGATGTATATTGTTTCTGCATATTTGATGGAATTTATACTGTTGTTGCATATTATATTTGCATTCATATTTTGATGGCCATTACAGTAATGTATTACTAAATGTTTTATTGGGTTACTGCAAATGTCGTATGACACTGTGAGGCATCTATATTTCATTAAAGATAAGTCTATAACGATATATGTGCAGCTTAATAAAACCCAATGTAATGTGTGAGTAAATTAGGGGCCCGTTTGAAAAGTGGTCTAGTCTGGTTTTGTCTGGCTATATTGGTCTTCATTGATTTTGACTGGTTTTGTTTGGTTTTGTGTGGTTTTGTAAAGAGTAGTGGCCAACGGGGTCCACCATGAATTATATATATATATATAGAAAGAGAGAGTAAAGAATAGTGGTCAGCGGGGCCCACCATGAATTATATATATAGATATAGAAGGGTAATTTGCACTAACACCCCCTGAGATTTGGTTTTGTTTGCCATGACACCCCAAATGACCAAAATACCCTTCATAAAATTCGAAAATATTAAGGATAATGTGAAATGACCTTTATGCCCCAACCCCAAATATATAAAATTTTGAAAAACATATATATAAATTCGAAAAAATATATAAAATTAAAAAAAAGTATAAAATTCGAAAACAAATATTTAAATTTTGAAAAAATATATAAAATTAGAATAAAATATATAAATTTCAAAAAATATATATAAAATAAAAAATATATATAAAATTCGAATATATATATATATAAATTGAAAAATATTTAAATTCGAATATATATATTTCAAAATATATATATATAATTCAAAATATATATATTTTCAAAAACAAAATTCAAAACATTATATAATTTCGAAAAACATATATAAATTTAAAAATATATATAAAAAATTCAAAAAAAATATATAAAATTTGAAATATATATATAATTCGAAAATATATATATAAAATTTGAAAAATATATAAATTCGAATATATATATTTCAAAAAAAAAAATTCAAAAAATATATATTTTCAAAAACAAAATTCAAAATATTATATAATTTCGAAAAACATATATAAATTTCAAAAAATATATAAAAATTGAAATATATATATAATTCTAATATATATATATATATATATATATATATAATTTGAAAAATATATAAATTCGAAAATATACATTTTTTTTGAAATGATTATATGTTTTTCGAAATTATATAATTTTTTGAATTTTGTTTTTGAAAATATATATATTCAAATTTATATATTTTTCAAATTTTATATATATATTTTCGAAATATATATATATATTTCGAATTTATATGTTTTTGAAAATATATATAGATGCAAACCTCAGGGGGTGTTAGTGCAAATTATCCTATATAGAAAGAGAGAGAGTAAAGAATAGTGGCCAGCGGGGTCCACCTTTCATTATATATATATATATATATATATAGAAAGAGAGAGAAAAAAGATGATGTGTAATGGAATGCGGGGCCCACCTAGGAAAAACATTTGGTCTTAAATTGTAAAAACCAAAGTCCATTTGGTCTTTAAAAGAAAGCAAAAACAAGACAAGACAAAACCAACCTAAAAATCAAACAAGCCCTAGATAAGGTTGAGTTACTTTGGAGCTTACTATACTGATTCAACACAATTAGTACATGATGCAATGATAGTAATTTATTTTGGTATATTGATTTTTAATCGGTGGGAATAAATATTAAAGAACCTGACCAAAATTATGATAATTGAGTTGTGTGTATTTGTACTCTGTGTATTTGTATATTTTGCTGAGTGTATTTATAATTTTTGGTGGGTATTAAATGTTTGGTTGGTTGGGAATAAATGATCAGTATAGTACTGAATTGTTTCATGATATTTTGATCAGGATATGTTTGATTAGTCATATGTTGACTGAACTGATTCATATGGGGTCAATTTTTTTATCCATTTTGTAGTCTGAATTATTTATGTTTACACCATTTCATTGTTATATTTAAGTGCAGGCAAATTTAGTGAAATTTAGTATAAGTAAATGATTCAGAATTGCATTAAAGTGCAGTCAAGTGTTTATGATGAATAGTTGCATTAAATTTAGTTAGGTGAATAGTTGCATTATGTTTATGATGTGCCATGTTGACTGCATTTTAATTGAGCATTCTAAATTAGGCCATTAAAGTTGACTGCAGGCAAGTATGCTTGATTAAAGTGCAGGCAATAAATGAAAGTTCAGGCAAGTATTGCATTAAAGTTCAGTCAAGTAGTGGTGATCCAAGTTGTGTCATGACCATATCTTTTAAAGTGGTCATGATTGTCATGATCCATCAAAGTGATCTGTAGAGATAAAACCAAGGGGTGTAACAGGGCAAAGTATTAATTGCACTAATATTGAGTTGCCGATTGTAAATGAAGCATATTCAGATAACTGAATATTTCACCTATATAAACATTTCACCTTTAGGATATGCTGCATTTATGTCCCCCTCCACCCTATCAATGTCCCCCTCTTTCGCATACTTGTCTGGCACCACGTGTGTCTATATGAAATATGTGTATATGAAATATGTGTATATGAAATATTTTTGACATCTCATTAATCATTTCATTAAACTATAGTTTTTAATTCCGTTGTTATGTTTAATGTAGATTTTGCGTGTTGATGGCGGCTGAAGTGGTGACCGTTCACGATAGTGATTCTGATGGCCATGATTCACACATTGAGGGGGGACATTGATGGGGTGGACATTGAGGGGGACATTAATGGGGAAAGTTGGATACCTGAGGTTGGCATGCTTTTCGAAATAGAGCAAGATGCATACAATTTGTACAACAAATATGCATTGAACCATGGGTTCAGCATACAGTGGGAGTATGGAAATCGTAGTTGTGTAACCTCCAGGCTATTTGTATGAACTAAAGAGGGGGGTAGATCGAAGGAAAAACGTGACTTCAAGACCAACAAGGCACGAGCTAAAACGTGCAACGACTGCGGAGCGCGAATGGTGATCAACTATGAAAAATGCAAAGAAAAGTATTTTGTTAAGAATGCAGTTATTGTGCACAACCACCCGCTGAAACCCCAAGAGTGCATCTACATGCTTCATTCGCATAGGAAAATTAATAATGTTGATGCGGTTGATGTCGAAATTGCCGCTGATTATGGAATAACAGTACATGAAGCCTTTGAGTTCAATGCCCATATCGCCGGAGGCAGAGATTGTGTTGGATTCACCAAATTTGACATACAAAATCATATTCGTACAAGACGGCAGCACGAGTTAGAAAGAGGTGAGGCATCGTGGCTAATTGACTACTTTCAAAAACAAGCCTGTGAAGACCCGCATTTTCACCATTTTGTTCAATTGGACAATGATGAGATGATTACCAATATTTTCTGGACAGATTCTAAGATGTTAAGTGACTACCATAATTTCGTTGATGTCGTGAATTTTGATACGACATACAAACTAGTTGACGGGAATCGTCCTTTCGGTGTTTTTCGTTGGTCTAAACAACCACATAGAGACCTGTATAGTCGGTGCAACTTTTATGTACGATGAGACTGCCGATTCCTTTATCTGGTTGTTCAAAACATTTATGAGGGCGATGCAAAACAAAGCCTCAAAAACTATATTCACGGACCAAGATCCTGCCATGGGAAGGGTGTAACTAGGGATGGCAAAATTGGACACTACACGGTAACACGACACGAACACGAGGCTATTTAAAAGGGTTAGGGTTGAGCATAAAAGGGTTGAGGCCTAAAAAGGGTCGACCCGAGCACGACACGATAATATAAGGGTCAACTCGAACACGACACGGATAACCCGAACACGACACGTTTGACACGATTATATTTATATTTATCTTTATTTTTATATTTTTCTCTTCTCTAATTGGTCATGGATTGAAATATATCAATAAAATAGTACTGGATCATGTCAAAATCAATTTAATTTTGTTGATAATAGGTTAAATAGTTTATTTCGTGTTGGATTATGTCAAATTTAATTTAAAGTATTATAATAAATAGGCTAAATAGATTACATGGGTCGACACAGACACGACATGGGTTGGGTTAGGGTTGAGGATATTTGACACGTATATTAACCAGGTTTTTTTTACACGATACGATTTCGACCCGACCCGATCTCGACCCTACATGAACACAACCCGTAACCCAAAATTGCCAGCCCTAGGTGTAATGCCAGATACAACTCACCTACTTTACACTTACCACCTTCTCCAGAATGTGCAGAAGAATTTGGGCAACATTGTGCATGATGATGTTGGAATTAAAAGTGTTATATCAAAGTTAATGTACGAAGTTAAAGAGGTTACTGTATTTGATGTTGATTGGAATACTATGATTGAAGTTTACAATGTCCAAAAAAATAAGTGGCTAGAAAACTTGTTTTCATTGAGAGGGAAATGAACATTGTCATATATCAAACATGTGTGGACTGGAGGAATCCGTACGACTCAATTGAGCGAAAACTTGAACGGGAGACTCAAGAAGTATTTAGCGAGGCAATATAAACTCCCCGACTTCTTCCGCTACTATGAGAACTTGTTTCACGACAACCGCTATAAGGCACCCCTACCTTATTCTCCATCATGTTGGTAAATTATACACTGCAAGGATCATTGCTTTATTTCAAGAACACCTCCTACGCGCTGGATTGGAAGAGAAACTCATACGATCTACCGAGTTTGTGGCTGGTATATAGTTATACGAGGTTAGGCTACATGGCGTTACTATACCCCGGCAGGTGACAAGTAGTGTTAATGATGGATTGGTTTGTACATGCGAAAATTTTGAAAGGGTTGCGGTTTTGTGCAACCAAATATTGAAGGTACTCAAAGACGTAATGCATGTGAATGAAATTCCAACACAATATATTATGAAACGGTGGAGCATTAACACAACAAAGGTTTTCACATAAACTACACCTTCCAATGATATAACAGCAGACCCAATTTTGGAAATGCGGCGGCGGCATAGGGCTATGTGTCGTTACATGAATCAGATTTCCTCAATAGCTAGCTATAGTGAAGATGGATATCAAAAAATAATGATTCAGTTGCGAAAGCTGAAATCTATTGCCGAGGGCTGTGTTCTAACAACAGGTTCAAATATCATAAATTTAGTAAATTCTTGTAACAGGAGGCCTACAGTTATTTTGGATGACAATAGGTAGGACCTAGACATTTCAGGTAGCACAACAAATGGATTTGCGAAGAATGATATTTCAAAAGGGCAAAGGCGAAGACATATAGGAACCATAGAGAAAGCCACAACAGCTCATAAAAAAAAAAGGAATTTTGGATAACGAAAAAGGTATGAAACTCACAACCAAGATGATGTTTGAAACATTACTATGATGGTGTTTATATTTGAATGCTTATTAATTATTGAACACGTGTTAGACTTCACAGCAAGTTAATTTTGGGGTGAATGGAGATACATGACATACATGGCCATTAGTCGAGCACGACATTTCATTGAATCTTTGTATAAACCCCCCGTTATCGGTTAATCAGGTATCTTCCGCATTCTTTTGGTTTAAATCACATGCTGTAATGGCGAAATATATTTTTGTAACCATTTAATTGGTCCGTTATGTAGCCCCTTGATTTGCATCCAACGACATTTAGATCTCGACTATTTAACACACCATCTTCCTATACTGGGTCGGCTTCTCGATATTTGCGAACACCATCTTTGTATAATGGATCGGCTTCCGCATCTCAATATAATGTAAGTTACCAAATTATTATATGATGTTGATTATCTGACAAAATTATCTAAATTTGTTATATTGCATGACTACCCAAACACACTATGGTAATTATTTTGTTTAGGTTGTGCGGAATCTGGATTTAATTTTGATCATTCATCGACGACACCATCAAAGCCTGCTGACGAATCCAATTCATGGCAAAGCAGGTTAAAGAATTGGCTATTTCATCAATGATTAAATTTGTATCATAACTGCGATATATTATGAAAAGATATATTAATTCAGGAACCATAATTGTGATATGTATCCAGGCTAGCAGGGGTTGGTGGGAAGGAATTTATATCCAACTATATGAACTCATACTATTGATACTTATTTAAAGTCAGTTTATGTGTTTTACCTTGTATTCATCATACATGATGGAGGTTGGATTTTTTGTTGTCTTTAGAGGAAGGGAAGTTGGGGTGTTCACGAAACAAAGCGATGTTGTTGTGCAAACTTCCTCCTTCCCCGATGGTTTTTACTACTCCTACAATTCTCGTGAGGAAAAAGATGCATCATTGTCATCTTGGAAGATCCTGCATGAACATGAAGATATTGATTTACATGAAATCGTGGAGGGTCCTGGAAATTCGTCAAGCAAGTCAAAAATGAAATCGTGGAGGATCTTGCATGAACAATGTGAAGATGTTGAAGGTCCTGGGAATTCGTCAAGCAAGGGGAAAAAACAAAGGGACATAGTGAAATTACTCAAAGACTGGTACAAGGAACTAATTCAAGCGAGAAGTGTCGTTGTGGCGAAATTCAGGCGCAATGGTCTTTCTATACCCAAGGGCCGAGCAACTGAGATGGCACATTCCGGTAAGGAAGACATTAAAACAGTATTGTTTCACCTGAAAGAGAATTGTATTAACTGTATGTGAGATGGCAAAAATTACAGCACCTAAACATTGCAACAAATTCCAAAGACCCTACCGTAGAATATGTACGAATACTAAACGATCCCGGACTCATGTCTGATCCAGAAATGTCCGACTACGAAGACTCCGGCGATGATGACTTTGTTACCCCCCCTAACCTCCCAAAACAAATCTACTTGATGTACTAATTAGACAATATTGATGTACAACTACTAATGTTTATTTGGTTGGTGGGGAGTTAAATGTTAATGTCTATTTGGTTGGTGGGGAGTTAAATGTTAAGTGTACTTGATCATTTCACCAAAATATGAGTAATGCATTAAATATGTAAGTCATATATAATATATTATTGTAAAAGTTTGTGGATGAATGTGGTTAATGTTATTTATATATAGTTTACTTTTCACCAAAATATGAGCAATGAATGAAATGACATTGGACAATCTTCATTGTATGATTTACCTCCCAACATAGTAATATAAGTAAGTACAGTACTGGCTCATATTTCTTTACAATAGTAATATTTATCAATACTACATTAAAATATTGCGTAATATATGGGCAATCCTTTTTGTAATTTATATCAACAGCCGTAGTAATATCTATCAGTAAGACCCTAAAATCTCGTGTAATATATTTCCAATCCAATCTATCCGTAATTCATACCAACTACCTTAATAATATCTATCAGTACTAATCAACTGCTCAACTATGTTATAGCAGTTATCACCATTTTACCTTTACCAATGTTGGTTGCAAAATCTTTAAATTTGTTTAATTTACAGTCCAATATCATTGATCACACTTCATTGGAAATAAAACATGTCCTTTGGTATCTAACTGTACATAATATATCGACAATCCTATTTGCAATAAATATCAACTAGCCTAGTAATATCTATTAGTACGATCCTAAAATATCTCGTAATATATGGGCAATCATATCCGTAATACATATCAGCTAGCATTGTAATATGTATCAGTATAACTCAATTGTTACAGTAATAGGCTCCATTTTACCTTTACCAATGTTGGTTGTAAAATCTTTAAATTTTTTTAATTTACAGTCCAATATCATTGATCACACTTCATTGGAATAACTTCCATTATATAGGCACCAATGCATGAACTTGACCCGTCATCTTTTTATCTCTATCAAAATTTAATTAATTGTGTCATCCTTGAAATAAACTTTATTTTAATTAATTTGGAACATCACGTCGTTTGAAGAGGAATTGTGTCATATGGCGATGACCTATATAATGGAAGTTATTCAACCATGGATTGAATATGTGAACAGATGCGTGAGATCATTGTGTTTTCAAAACTATGAAAATTATATTGCATGGTAACTTAAGTATATTACAAATATTTTATTCACTCCTCTTATTTCATTATGTTTACTCTCGTCTTATTTCATTTATTCTGACAATCCTTTCCGCCTTAGGGAAATATCGAATCAGGATTCCGATGATTCATGGGACCATTCCCAATCTACCTTAAAACTCTTTACCAACGTTCTCCCAGATTCAGCCCCGTCTCCCGCCCGCCGTTACTTTGGCGAATGTTTTTCTTTGCAAGGGTTGGATGCTAAATTCATTCACAATGTGGTGAGTATGAATTTAAAACTAAAAGTTTGAGTTGAACTTCCTACACAAAAGTTCAATTTTTAAGATCGTTTCATTTTCCTACAATGGTGGTTTCAGGTTGATTGGGTGGTGTACAATGAGAAAATAGGTTTGGCCCATCTGGTTAATAATGGCACTCAATCTCTTTATCCACTGTGTATTGCTTTACTCCACTCAAATAATTCTGAGAAGGAATGTGCTATTGGTATGCATAAGCGGTTGATAGACCACGAGTTGTTCCGCCCACAACTGAAAACCGCGAGGAAGAAAATGTTGTCACTATTCCCAACATGCATAGAGGAGGTTGCTGGAACCGAATATTCTTCGAACACATTCCCATGTGTTGTGGTAGATCCCATGACATCAACTGGGAAACATGGATTACAAATGAAGATGCCATTGAGTGTCACCGATGCTGGTGTGATCTTAACTTGATGATATTGCAAGGTCGACTTCAAGAATCCAAGGTGGAAGGGTACTTTGGATATGGTTGATATTGACGTGCTATATTTAAAATGTTTTGATCTTTTTAGTATTTGTTATTTATGTATTTTGCAATACAAATCAGACTACACAACTATTTATATATTTTGCAATTTCGCGAGGTCTTTCCCTAAATTCTTAAATACTACATAACTATTTATTATGTATCTTCATTTTTACATATCTTAGTTATTTTTTTTGTTTAATTCAATTGAAATGGTGGTGACTACGGATATGAAATGTCAAGGTAAGAGAAATCCTAGGGCAAGGCTATTACTGTAACAATTGAGTAGGACTGATGGATATTACTACGGTAGCTGATATGTATTACAGATAGGATTGTCCATTAATTATGCACACTTCAATTATACATATATTAAATTTGTTTTATTGTTTAGACATTTACACTTGATTTGATTTATTTTAGGGTCATACTCATAGATATTACTGTGGTAGTTGTTTCATTGTTTAGACATTTACACTTGATTTGTTTTCATAGGGTTATAGATATCATTTTATTGTTTAGGCATTATAAATGTAAAGTAGGTTTAGAGATTTTGCCGCCAACATTGGTAAAGGTAAAATGGTGTTGACTACGGATATGAAAGGTCAAGGTGAGAGAATTTACTGTAACAATTGAGTAGGACTGATGGATATTACTTCAATAGCTAATATGTATTACAGATAGGATTGCCCATTAATTATGCACACTTCAATTTTACATATATTAAATTTGTTTTATTGTTTATACATTTACACTTGATTTGATTGATTTTAGGGTCATACTAATAGATATTACTATGGTAGTTGACTACGGATATGATTTTAGGGTCATATTCATAGATTTTAGGGTTATACTCATAGATAAGCGAAATCCTAGGGCAAGTCTATTACTGTAAAAGTTTAGTAGGATTGATAGATATTAATGTGGTAGCTGATATGTATTACAAATAGTATTGCCCGTATATTTTGTATCTTAGTTGTTTTATTGTTTAGACATTGATTGATTGTAGGGTCATAGATATTACTATGGTAGTTGTTTTATTGTTTAGATATAGATTTGAGATTTCATAGGTATAACTAGGGTCATAGATATTTTTAGTACGTCTCTAAATTATAGCGTAATATCAATATCCTCTGGAAATTACTTAATTCTAGGAGACGACAGCTTTTACTATGGTAGACTGACATATGTTATGACCGGTGTCAGATGTATATTACATAAAATATTTCCCAAATCCTATGAAAACATGTCCTAAAATCAAGTAAAATCTATCCATTTGAAATTACACAAAATCAGGAGATTCAATCAAATCAAGTGTAATGGTCTAAGATAGGTTGTCATTGATTACACTTTAGTGGTTGTATTGCATGAAACACAACTACCATGGTAATGGTCTATGAACAGAACATTCAATCAATGGTATCTTGTGAAAACATGTCCTTAGGGTAAATAATATATGGGCAATCATATCAATAATACATATCAGCTACAATATTAATTTCTATCAGTACGATTCTAAAATCTATGCATTGGAAATTACACAAAATCAGGAGATGATAACTTTTAGTATGGTGGACTAACATATGTTACAATGGTGTCAGATTATGAAATTGAATTCAATTGAGTAAATCCTCAATTCAAAGCAGTGAGATTGAGTGAAAATGAGTCAATCCCCAATTCAAAGTAGTGAGATGAGTAACTCCCCAATTCAATGTAGTGAAATTAAATTCAATTGAGTAAATCCCTAATTCAAAGTAGTGAGATTGAGTGAAACTGAGTTCAATAGAGTAAATCCTCAATTCAATGTAGTGAAATTGAGTTCAATAGAGTAAATTCCCAATTCAAAGTAGTGAGATGAGTAACTCTCCAATTCAAAGTAGTGAAATTGAATTCAATTGAGTAAATCCCCAATTCAAAGTAGTGAGATCGAGTGAAATTGAGTTCAATAGAGTAAATCCCCAATTCAGAGTAGTGAAATTGAGTTCAATAGAGTAAATTCCCAATTCAATGTAGTGAAATGAGTAACTCCCCAATTCAAAGTAGTGAAATTGAATTCAATTGAGTGAATCCCCAAGTCAAAGTAGTGAAAATTGAGTTCAATAGAGTAAATTCCTAATTCAAAGTAGTGAGATGAGTAACTCCCCAATTCAAAGTAGTGAAATTGAATTCAATTGAGTAAATCCCCAATCCATAGAAGTGAAATTGACTGAAATCGAATGAAATTGAGGGAATCCCCAATTCAAAGTAGTTAAATTGAATTCAATTGAGTGAATCCCCAAGTCAAATTAGTGAAATACCTAACTCATAGTTGTGAAATTTAATTCAATTGAGTAGTGCAATTGAGTGAATCTCCAAGTCAAAGTAGTGAAATTGAGTGAAATACCTAACTCATAGTAGTGAAATTGACTGAAATTGAGTTCAGTTGAGTGAAATTGTATTAAATTGATAAAATCCCTATGTCAAAGTAGTGATAAAATCCCCAAATCAAAGTAGTGAAATTGAGTTCAATTTAATTGAATCCCAAACTCAAAAAAGTTTAATTGAATTCAATTGAGTAGTACTGTAACAGTTGAGTACTACTGATAGATATTACTAATATAGCTGGTATGGATTACGAATATGGTTGCCCATATATAACGCGAGATAAAGTCGAGTAGTGTTGCAAGATATTACTAATATAGTACTGCAGTCATTGCCCATAGGTAAAGGTAATCCTATGACCGTTTGAAATTAATATCCATTAGAGAACAGTTTTAAAGTAATATGACCGTTTGAAATTAATATCCATTAGAGAACAGTTTTAAAGTAATATGACTATTTGAATATTTTATATACACCTCATTCTTCACCTTCTTCAACTCATCTTTTTTCAATATATAAAAAATAGTTTTTCTTCTTCTTCACCTCCTCATTCAACTCATATACACCTTAATACACCTTTTTTATATATATACACCTTTTTCAACAGATATTTTTACAACTAATCATGTCGAGGACATCGTCATCAAACATGCTAGGAGGAAGTGATACCAGGGGTGTTCGTCCACGATATTGTTATTGCGGTAAACGGACAGTTGTCTTATGATCAAGGACTCAGAAAAATCCAGACAAACTATTCCACACATGTGCATCAAAGAATCCTTAAAATTTCTTTGATTGGGAAACACCTCCTAATATGAACATGATTTCAACTCCTACCCAGAACATGGTTTCTAATGCAATAAAAGGTAACGATGACGGAATAGAAAGGCTGTATAATCTAATTGTCCTAGCTACAGTTGTTCTGTCCATGCTCATAGTTATTTTGTGTATCTTTCTTATAATGATTATGTTCAAACTAGGGAATAAGAGTGCTAAGACTTTTTTCTAATACAATAGTTGGTAGAATCACATGCAGTTTTTTTTTCCAAAGCAGGGAATAGGAATATGCTAAGAGTTATTTCTAATTCACTGGATTGGTATAAGAATAACATGTTGAGTAAAGACACACCATCAACAAAATGTGCATAAACTAACAATAATAAAATTGTGTACAAATATAGAGTACCATCAACAAAATACTACACTTGCAACTAAATTAGCATTATGTCAAGAATTTGTTCATACATACACCAACTATGGGGCATCGTTGCCTGAGTATACGATGCTCAATACAATCTACTCTCAATACCAAAATGTGTACAACAAATGTGTCAAAAGTTAGTGTCCCAAAAATGTGTCAAGAGTATTTAAAACTATGTAAACAACACAACCCGATGAGTATGTAGCAAATATAAATCATATTGATTTGGTCTGAATGAAATGGAACCAAGAAGAGAGAAACATCAAAAGGTACCAATCCAATGAAGATAATCATTCGTTGTCATCCGCGATTTCATCCGCTAGTGTGTGTTGGGCCGCCAAATGCAGTGATTCCTGGTGATAGTTGTTTGGTGAATCAAACAGTTCAAGTATTATTTGTGACCTCAACGACTTCACATTCGTAGCCTACAAAGCATGTGATTATTAATTATTAATCACATGGGGTAAATTAATCGTAAAAAGAGTGCACTAACATTTTCTATTGTTGGGTCAAGTTCACTTCCATTCTAACGCTGCATATATCTTATAGTGAAAACTCCGCAACTAAATCTGAAATACCGACGTATAGCCCTTTAGTACTTTGTTCGCATAAAGTAAAAAAAAATGTAAGATAACATGAAACAGATTTGGTACATACTCATCGGGTTGTCTTGGAATATCAGGCTTCAAGTTCTCCATCATACGTCCTAAATTGATACCAAATCCAATTTGCACAAATTCCTTCTGCAAGGAAAAATTATTGAAATAAATCATAAGGTATAAGAAATGCCCCAAAATAGCAGATAAGTTAAATAATAACAGTCTTCATACCACTAAGCTACCCATGTACTTAAATCTGTGTGGCAAAGCATTTGGGAAAAGGTAGTCGATTATTTTCCGTGGACAGTTCACTACCAAGACAAACCAATGGCTTCCGATGCAACCGGGGAAATAAAACTGCAGGGTGTGAACCAAGTAAATATGTATTGGCATGGGAAATAAAACCTAACCATTTAAAACATATATAGCTCATACCAAAGTTTTACCCTTAACACCATTGCGGAAAGGTCAGCGGACCTTTTTCTCATAATCATTCCAAATTGCTTTTATCGACTTCTTCCTTGCAGCTACTTTCATTGATGGCTTAACATCAGCGTCTGATGTCTCCAACAATTGTATGTCCATGCTACTGAAGAAGCATCAATCGAATATGGGGCCGAGTTCATGGTTTAGCGTTGTGACAACCAAGTTGACAACCTGGAAAATAACATTTTCCAAGGGTGAGCTCAAAGTAACTTAAAAAGGTTGGAGTCCAAGTTTGTTCATACTCACCACACGGTTATATTCAAAATGGCAAGAAACCAAATGTGAAGTATTTCAAGGTTTTTGGAACAAAATGTTATATTCTTAGAGATCGGGAGTCTATTGGGAAATTCGAGTCTAAGAGTGATGAGGAATATTTCTTGGGTATTCATTAACGAGTCGGGCATATAGGGTTTTTAATATTAGAACTCAAACGATGATGGAATCTGCTAATGTTGTGGTTGATGATTCATGTGTTGATGAGCCTCCAACGTCTGTTGAGGAGGAAGATAGTGAATCGTTCTTTATGTTAGGAAATGATTCTTCAAATGTTGATAAAGAGGACAACGTGGTTCATAATGATATTCCTAGTTCTATAGAATCACATGATCAAACTTGTGATGTTCAAGCTATTCCACCTAAAGAACCATTTGCAAGGGTCAAATTGAATCATCCTTTGAATAATGTCATAGGATTAATTGATCAGATGATGGTGACTCGTAGAAATTCTAGGAATGAAGTCTCGTATGCATGTTATACATCTTCCTTAGAACCTAAAAATGTTAAAGAAGCTCTTCAAGATAGTGAATGGATAAATGTTATGCAAGAAGAACTTCAGCAGTTTGTTAAGAATGATGTGTGGTATCTTGTGCCTAGATCGAATGAGATGAATGTGATTGGTACCAAATGGATATTCAAGAATAAAAAGGAAAAACATGGTACAATTGTTAGGAAAAAGGCTAGGCTTGTTGCTCAAGGTTATACTCTGTTGGAGGGTAAGACTTTCGCTCTAGTGGCTAGACTTGAATCTATTCGGATTTTATTTGTTATTGCATGTCATCTTGGATTCAAGTTGTATCAGATGGATGTAAAGAGTGCATTCTTGAATGACATTCTTCATGAGGAGGTGTATGTGGAAAAACAAAAAGGATTTGAAGATCCTCATTGTCCTAGTCATGTGTATAAGCTTAAAAAGGTTTTGTATGGGCTGAAGCAAGCTCCTAGGGCTTGGCATGAAAGATTGACCGACTATCTATTGGGTACAGGTTTTATTCGAGAGGGAGTGGACAAAACACTATTCATTCAGAAAATTGAGAATGATACAGTTGTTGCTCAAATCTATGTTAATGATATTGTGTTTGATTCCACTTATAATAGACTTGCTCATTATTTTGGAGATCAAATAACACATGAATTTGAGATGAGCATGATTGGTGAATTGAACTTCTTTCTTGGGCTTCAGATTAGACAATTGAGTGATGGGATTTTCTTTTCCCAAACTCGTTATGCTTTGGAATTAGTGAAGAAGTTTCGTTTGGAAAGGGTTAAGGATGTTCGCACACCCACGAGTACTAGTGTCAAGCTTAGCATATATACTAAAGGCAAAGATGTCGATCCTACATTGTATAAGAGTATGATTGGGAGTTTATTGTACTTGACTGCCAGTCGACCTGATATAGCTTTTAGTGTTGGTGTGTGTGCACGTTACCAAACAAATCCAAATGAGTCTCATATTATTACTGTAAAAATAATTATCAAGTATGTTAAAGGGACAGTGAATTATGGATTATGATATCCATCAGGGACTAACACTGAAATTGCATCTTTTTCTGATGTTGATTGGGCTGTAATGTTGATGATAGAAAAAAATACCAGTGGAGGGTGTTTTTATATTGGTAATTGCTTAGTTGCGTGGCATAGCAAGAAGCAAAATTGTGTTTCCCTTTCCACTACTGAGGCTGAGAATATAGCAATTGGTAGTTGTTATACTCAGGTATTATGGATGCGTCAGATGTTGCAGGATTATGGTTTTTTTCAAGGCATGATGATTGTGTTCTGTGATTACACGAGTGCAATAAATATTTCTAAAAATCATGTTCAACACTCTAGGACAAAGCATATAGATATTCGACATCATTTCATTTGAGATCTTGTTGAAAATGGTATAGTGTCTCTAGAGTTTATATCCACAGATTCTCAATTGGCAGATATCTTTACAAAATCACTAGATTTTCAAAAGCATGTTAGTCTTAGGAAATCTATTGATATGATTTCTTTATAATAGATATCTTATTATTTATCATTCTAGGAACACATGGCATTATTTTCCTAGAATTGATAAATAATCGTGGATTTGTATTATATTTATTCATGCATGCATTTAAAAAAGAAAAAACAAATCATAAAATGAATTTTTGTTGGGATAATGAGCTTGGCTAGAAGACAAACAATTTTTCATATTTTATTTTATTCTCATATTTACTTATCTTATTATGTATATGGGAGTAGAGGTATCGGTGTGACCTAAGGATTTTTTGAATAATCACTTGGCATGATTGTCTTATGTTGAAAAACTTTAATCTTAGGTGTTTATTTTACTTCGGAGATGATCATAATGTCTGCTGAAACTATTAATCTTTTCATTTAACCCGAAGTGATATGTAGGTTCATGAGCTATACTAGATTGATCTATGCTTTTGAATACCTTTTTCATGCTTCTGAATATTTTGGTGATGTTGAAGGAGGAAATAATGAGATAATTAAAATATAGAAATGCAAAAAGTAATTCTTCGATCTGAGTAACCGGGCATCTTGCCTCAGTAAGCATTGAGAGTTCATGTAAAAATGGGGAGAAGACTAATGAGCATAAATCCCAAGGAAGAAGCTCAGGCCCAATTGGTCGGGACTAAAAATCCTCGTTGGAAAGTCCGAAGCTTAGAAAGACAAAAAGGGATAAGGTGAAAATGTTGAAAAAATAAATTTTATGTCAAAGAGAAAGTAGAATGTTGTATTCTTTTATCAAGCAATAAAGTTCAAGTTAATGATTTTACTTCTAGTTTGGATCTTGGACTGAATTATCATCACAGTTGGTGAGGAGATCATCAGAAATAATGTGTATTGTTTTCATCTTACCTTAGTGCTTGCACTTGAGAATTTATATATATATATTTGCAAAACTTGACTTGTGATTCTTTAGTTTACAATGTATGTGTGCTGATTTTCCTCACTACTGTGTGTATAATGGTTGAGCTAGATATGAGAATATGATGTGTTAATGATTAGTTTGTTGTCTCTACTGCCTTGCTCACATATTTCAAAATACAAAAATACTTTTGTTTTGTTTGTCTTATTTTATTCATGACATTTTGCATTCATGCATTTAGTATTAGGGTCATGCATTGTAGAGATGTTTGTTACTCGAGAATCTGGATATAATCTTATAGAGTACTTTATCGTCATATTTGGTGTTTGGTCTTAGATTCTCTAGTGTCTCATCTGTTATCTTTTCCCTATATTTTGATTGATATATCTTTGCTTGTCATTTCAGTACAAAAATGGGGAGATGTATTTAGTAAGGGGAAAGAATGAGAAGATTTGAGTAAGGGCGAGAAAGAGTGTGTGTTTTATGATCATTATGCTTACTTAGATATTGTATTTTCTTATCTTATGATCATTTTATATCTGTTTTTCACACTTGCGGTTAATGGTTTGTTTAGTGTTGTGGTTACAGGATTGGTAGACCGTCATGAAAGCAAGGTGACAGTTTATATCTATGTTTGTCGGTGTGTGTTCATAGGTATAGATGTTATGTTGTTATTTGTGAAGCTATATTGTAAAAGATGGTGTTGTCTCAGAAATGCGAACGGGGATATTGTAAGAACACTTTTGAGTATTGTTTAGATATGGCATGTTCTAGACAATAACCATGTTGAGTGTTACATATGATGGTTTGGTTTCAATGACATCTACAACTTCGACAAAAGAAAAATCAAGCATTGAAATAGTGAATAATACAAGTGAAGTGCAAAAAGTGAGCGTATTGAGGAAAAATGTCTCCTGAATGGCAAAAACGGCATTTTTCAAAGCCGTCAATTGAAGGAAAAAGTCTCAGGGAGTCAAGAGAGACATTTTGGTACTATTCCCAACAAAAGTGGTTTTAACCAAAGTATCTACGCTCAAGCCTACGCCTACAGAACCTAAACGTGGCTAGAAAGTGAAAAACTACACTCAAGGGTACGCTCAAGCTTCTGCTGCAGCTATGCTCAAGGGTTACGCCTAAGGCGTAGGTGCCTGGCGAGGGATAAATTGCAGATTTCATGAATTGTCCAATTGGATCCCAACTCGAAGATTAATGACGTGGCTATGATTTATTTACCTATATACACGTTTGTATATCAATATAAGTCAGCTTTACTCCTAATTGAAAGAGTTTGACACAAAAAAGGATTCCTAATCAAAGTGGGGAACAAGTTATCTCAAAACTAGGGTTTCCTACTCAATAAATAAGAGGGCTCTCTACAGATTTTGGAAGGGCTTTTGGTGAGATCTCTACAGTATTCTATCGTTCATATTCTTCTATAGAGATAGAAATAGAGAGAAAAAATTATTGAGTGATTCTATATCTTCTAGTTCTCTCGTGTTAGGGTTTATTCAATTGTGTTTTTACATCGACGATCTTATTCACGATTGAATAACCTAGATTCTAAAAAATCTATACACCGTCAGATTGCAACGTTGTTGCTTTGATCTGTTGAGAAGCGGAGCCGTCTGAGTGCGGAGATCGAAGCAAAAGATTTCGTGGTTATTTAATCTGTTGAGAAACGGAGCCGTCAAAGTACGGAGATCGGAGCGAGAGATTCGTGGAGCGTGAGTGCATCTAGACTTTCAGACATCGAGTGAAGAACAACAAATTACAGCGGTTGTAAATTTTGTTTTCATAGAGTATGTACAAATTCTCTTATTCATAGTGTATCGATACCAGAGTGTATCCATGGTTTTTACTTGGGATTTTTCTAAAGTTTTCTATGTAAAAATCTCTGTATCTTCTCATGATTTATTTTCTGCACTTATATTCATAACTGCTTGATTATTCTGATTTGAGAATTTAGGATTTTGTGAGTAATTAAAATTGAATTTTCACTAGATAATTTTAATTGATTACAAAATTGTCAAAAAACCTATTCCCCACAAGAGGTTTCGTGGTTATTTAATCTGTTGAGAAACAGAACCGTCAGAGTACGGAGATCAGAGCGAGAGCTTCGTGGAGCATGAGTGAATCTAGACTTTCGGACGTCGAGTGAAGAACAACAAATTACAGCGGTTGTAAGTTTTGTTTTCATAGAGCCTGTACAAATTCTCTTATTCATAGTGTATCGATATCAGAACGTATCCGTGACTTTTACTTGGGGTTTTTCTAAAAATTTTCACGTAAAAATCTATGTATCTTCTCATGATTTATTTTCTGCATTTATATTCATAACTGCTTGATTATTCTGATTTGAGAATTTAGGATTTTATGACTAATTAAAATTGAATTTTCACTAGATAATTTTGAACCCCCTACCCCCAAGCTATTTTCACTGTTTTAGTAGGTAATTTCAAGTATGCTTTAAAAGAGAAATCTTATCAGGTACACACATATGATTTTCCCTCTTTCCTTCTAGAGGGAGCTTTGCATGATTGTACTGAGTGTAGAGGCTTTGCATGATTGTACGGAGTCTAGAAGCTTTGCATGATTGTACTGATTTTGTTTCATAATGTTATGAATTTACTTTGTTTGCCCTGAAGAAGAGGAAGAAAAAAAACAGTTTTCCTATCCTTTTGATATGGCCGACAAACCACCCCTCGGATTTTATTTATTCACTTTTTTGGAATATATCAACCACAAATTAATAAAACTGAAATCACTCATAATTAAATTGTGAATACAGTTTCAAATGAAAAGCACACATAAGAAAACAAGAACAAAAGAAAAACAATCAACAAAACAGACTATGCCCTTTAAATAGATCAAGAATACAGTTTCTACTGAGAACGCACATGTACATAAGAAAGCAAGAACTAAAACATTAACAAAAATTAATAGAAACGTAAATAATAAATCATCTAAAACATCATTCTAAATATTCTAGTGCAAATCAGAAATAAAATCTCTCCTTTTCATCCACCAATACTTGCTTACTAGTATAAAGAATTTTCAAACCTTCATTTCAACATTTGATACTGTTTAATTTTCATTCGGACCCTCCTCAGTGAATCTAATTTAGTTTTAACACCCCTTCAATCCTTACTTGCCAAAAACACAAATACTCAAAAAATTACGAAAAACACAAATATTATCATAATAATTTTTTATAGTTTTCTTATTATTTTATTCGCATCACTACTCATTGTAAAGCTTGTACTTTCCATTTAGCTAGCTTGGCAACTTATAAATTATTTACAAACAAAGCGTAGTAACTTATTAGTTATTAAAGAGACTGGGATCACAGTACAAAAGAAAAAAAACAGAAAAACCCAGATCAGGAAAGCGCAAAAGTACAGCAACAGATCTAAAAAGCGTCTGATCTCCACGCCAGCTAAATCACCAACCGCACATCACAAAAGACATATAAACCCTAAGAAGACTGCTGCTGCTGACCCCCAACGTGCTGCTGCCCGAACTGCTCAGCCCTGTCCTTCATCTCCCGCGCTTTACTTGCCAACTTCATCCTTGCCCGGTCCAGCTGATCCGCCCCCGGTGGATGCCTTCCCGTCACGTACCTGACAACGGTAGAGCCAGAAATTTAGTTCTGGAGGGGCAAATGAATATAAAAAGTAATAATGAAAGAAAAAATAACAAGAGAAGAACAAAATAAAATATTTTAAGAAATTTTTGTAGGGGCTTTCATGTTCAAGCTATAATAGAAGGAGCCAATCAAGGGGCAAGTGCCCCTCTATAGGCCTTAACTAGCTCCGCCCAGGGTACCTGTATATCCAGGACAGCACCGTCACCGCAGCGACACCAAGCCCTCCCGAGGCCAAGAACCCGGCCAGCAGAAGGAATACCGTGATGGCCGCCGGAACCAGCACCGGACTGAATATGACCAGCAGAGGAGTGGCTAGTGTCAGGCAAATTACGGTCCCGGCAAGTGTCAGACCGGCGAGGACGAGGAGAGATCCACCAGCGGTGACCGCGGTGGCCGCCTTCACCACCTTGTAGGAGCGGGGGTGGAGCTGCTCAATCTGCTGGCGCTGCTGCTCCATCTGCTGACCCATCTGCTGACGGTGGTGCTCCGCCATTGATTCTGTGATTGAATTTGAAGGAAAATGGAAAGATGTATGTGTGTGTGAATCAAGAGTGAGGGTTTGGAGGAGTGGGATGGGGGGTGTTTATAGGATGTATTTGGAGAGAAGGATAATGAGGTGGGGGTGGCACGTGTCTAGAGGGGGTGGCACGTGGAGTCTTGGTGGTCATGCAGGGTTTGCATGTAATGAAGAGGCCCTTATTTGGAGGCACGTTAGGCTCTACTGTGGCATTGAAGATCCGTCATTTTTTGGGGTGACATTTATTTCTCAGTTTCAAAATGCAAGTGTGTTACTTTTTGGTGTCTAAAGTTTAAATTTAGGACTATTTATACTTTCACCCTAATGTAAATTTGCCCTATTCTCACTCATACACTCTAGAATTTAATATGTCTCATTTTTACTTCCCTGAATTTTGTTTTTGTCCCCACTTAGACTCCCTTCGTATTGACATCGTCAACAGGGCGAAGCCAGGAAATTTATATAAGGGGTCAATACAATTTTTTATAAATTTATTGGTAAAATTTATATTTTTTCAGATTACCAAATTTTTTTAAAAAAAACTTGGGGAGGGAACGCATTTTTTATAGATTTATTGATAAATTTATATTTTTTAGCTTAACAAAAATAATTTTTAAAAAACTTGGGGGTTTATATGCAATTTTTATAAATCTTTAATATATATTTTTTGGGGTTAAAAAAAATTAAACAAAAATTGGAGGGGCCATGGCCACCAAATGAATGGCTCTTGATTTCACCTTTTGACCTGTTTAGTAAAAATATTTAATTTACTTCCTAACAAAAAAAAATTTTAAACGGCCTTACTTGTTCAATGTAATTTATCAATTTATCCTTGAATTCTACAAAATGAAAAATACAATTATACTCTTACACACTTTATATATATATATATATATATAGGAGAGAGGGAGTGGAAGGGTTTCGATGGACCTAAAGGCGGTGGGAGGAATAATGGTAAGGGTGGTGAAGGGACGGTTTCTAGCTTGGTTTGCCCATTTGGAGATTGGGACGGTGAATCCCGAGTATATTTCTAAGAGAGGGCAAAACGACTAGTGCATGTGCTGGAGATGCGGCAGTGGCGATTGTAAATGCCAAAAAATGTACAACACAAGAATCTCCTCTTTATTCAGATTTGGTTTTTTCTTATATACATTCCCTTCTTGGGCTTTGAGCCCATTAGGGCAACATTCTCTTGCCTGCATCATTTTTGTCTTTTTTGTCACATCACTAACTTGTTCTACAAGCTTGTTCTAGAACATTTCATGAAATGGGCCTTTGGGGTGGGCCTTCTCTTCGAGCTCCTTCCTTTGGGCTAGCGGGTTCTTCCTTTACTGGACTTGACAGAATCCGTGCGTACACAGACCCACTTCTTGATCATGGGCTTTTTATTGAAGGTCCATCGTCAAGAAGTAAACGTGTGGAAAAGATTACATACATCACCCCTGTCGGGTGATGTGGCGGTTGCATTAAACGGAACCGTTACCATCATCATTTCAAATTTCAAATATACGGCCCTTATGGCTTCGGTTATCGTGAAGTGGGCGGGTGAGACGACTCGATGCCCCGTTATTTGTGCACACGACACTTAGTCTTCTTCGGTAACTTCTATAAATTCTCCAAGGTTCATTTGCGAAACACTTCTTGCACTTTAAATTTTTTGGCTCTCAAAAACTCTCTGCAACTTGGTTTCTTTTCTTGTTATTGCCAAAATTTGCACCTCCTTCCCGGAAAATTCATGAAATCTTGCTGGAATCATCCTCAGAGTAAGTTCTTTCTTCCAACTTTCCTACCTTTCTGTCAATATGTCTGATAGCGATGATACTCAGTCGGGTAGTGACCGTCTCCCCTCTTCTGTAGATTCCGATGCCTCCCTTAGTTCTCCATCGGTAGAGGTGGTCAGGAGGGTCAGATCTAGTCCTCCTGAGGTCACCCAAAACGATGTTGTGGGTGGGGATCTAGCTGCAGGAAGATCGGGAGATCAATTCTATGCACATCCCCTTCGCCCTGCACATAAGGTAGATACTGTGTTGAAGAAATTGAGGGTTAAATGTAGAATACCCGATGGGGTGATAGTAAAGAATTATCCCAAGAAATACGACTTCAGGATAGGGGAGGGAGTTAGGGATGATCAGATCTTGCTGTCGGCTTTTCATCTTCAGGTTCTTCGTTTCCCGATCCACCCTTTCTTTCTTTATGTCATGTCCACCCTAGGTCTGGCTCAGCTTCAAGTGGGGCCCAATTTCTTTAGGATCGTGGTTATGGTCCTGATGATTAATCGGGAGATGGGCCTTGATCTGGGTCTTATTGAGCTCCTATTCTCTTACAAGATATAGGACCAGAAGGACTGTAGGGGTTGATACAATCTTTTTCCTTTAAGTGGGAGAAAGATGTGCGATGGTAATGAGAAGTCTAATAAGGGGTGGAAAGAAAGAATGATCCTGGTGAGCGAGAATTGGAGGCTTCCCGGCTCAGCCAAATTCGTAGTCCCTAGTGAGTTTGACAAAAATTTATTCCCTTCCTTCAAACCTTATCATAGAGGGTCATGCTATTGTGAATAGTGCAATGATAAGTTGGGTCATCATGTGCTAGAGTTTCTGGCAACGCCCGACCAATTTAAAACACCAAATTATATCTCATCCTGATTTGATATCCTTAAGTCTAAAATCTGGGGCCAGCCCTTGAGGATGTGTGGCAATTACCTGACTGGTGCTAATTTGCAGGAACTAACATTAGAAGGAAAGAACACCATGTTGAGAATCCCGCCACCCGTCCTTAAGAAGACGGCCAAGCGAGTACCGGGCTCTCAAACAAACCCTTTGGTACCGAGGGATCCTCAAGCCAATCGACCATCCCAAGGTATTCCAACTCCTCCCTTTGGGATAGTTCCTCCACCACCATCGAGAAGTTCTCCAGTTATTCCACCTCCTCCTTCGGGGGAGGGTACTGCCGAATCACTTTTTCTCCCTTCTTCAGGGGAAATCCCTGTTCCTGGATCCCAATAAGTTAAGAGATAGCCCAGTCTGGTGGGGACACAACATCATCGGTCTGAGGAAGATATCCCCGATCGATTGGTTCGGCCCCGTCTGACTACAGCATCATCGTCAAGCATAGTGGCAGAGTCTGGGGCTGCATCTGGGAAGGAGCAACCCTTCTTGTGGGGACCAAAGATAAAACTTCCGAGTGGTGGCTTCCTGGTCGCGGGGTATGAGACCATTGATAATGATGTTGCCCTTTGGGACATGGGTCTCTAGATCTAGACCCCCGCAGACTGGAAGAAGCTGACACGGATTAATCGGGCAAAGTTGGCCATGACCGGTCCGGAGATTGCCATGAAGGTACATTTTCGACCTTGCTGTTTCTTCAGTCATACTTTGTATTTCTGCACTTTATTCATTGATCTAGCTAACACTTGCATTCCTGGCAGATGCTCTACCTAACCCAAGCTTATAATGCAAAGTTGGAGGAGGACAGGAGGTTTCTCAACAAATCTTCAGAGCTCCTGAGGTTGAAGGAGGATGCAAGGAAAAAGGTGGCCACCTTGATATCGATATCTAATGATAAGTTGGAGGTCCAAACCACAAGGGCAATCTCTACGGAGTAAAAGTTTCAGGCGGCCCAAGAGAAGATCAAGGAGATGAAGGAAGTTCGGCAGGCCCTAGCTGCTGAAGTTGAAGGCTTGAAGGCAGAGAATGAGGGCCTAAGGGCCTCTAAGGAGAAGCTTCTGGAGGAGAAGGTTAGAACCGAGAATCTCCTGGCAGTGGAAAGGTCAAGAGTGGAAATGTGTCATCGGGGTGGCAATCAGATGTATAAGCGTCTCTACGACACTGTCCAGTACCGGATCGGGTTTGATTGGAGGACCTTCTTCCTAGACATCCAGAAACCTGTTGAGGAGAGGGACTTTGCCTCAGTGGAGGAATTGGATGAGTCTCTGGGTATTGCTCCGCCATATGATGATCCGGTTAGAGGTCCGGATGACATTCGCTTTTGTGAGTTCCTGACCAAACCTATTTCGGGGCCCACTCCCAACTCTGATCCTTCCGTGCAACCCGCTCTTGTCCAAGTTTTGGACTCGGCAATTGCTCTTGTGGACTCAAATGTAGTGGGCACTTAGATAGTGAATTCTATTGGGCTTCCTTCTAGGTTTTAGGATAGCAGAACGTAGGATTCTTCTTTTGTAATACATTTGTAAGCCTTGGCCATCGGGGCCCATATTTTGAATAAAAATCATGGTTCCATTCCAGTTGACTTCTGCAATAGTTAGATTATTTTACCCAAAAAGTATTGTGTCTTTCAAGCGCTTGAGGCCATAGGAGAGGCATCCCCACACTTGGTTCATTTTTCACAAAATTTAGATCTCTTCTGGATCAGTGTTGTGTCTTTCGGGCACTTCAGGCCTTACGAGAGACATGACAACGCTTAGTTTACTTATCATAAAATTTTGATCTCTTCTAGATCAGTGTTGTGTATTTCGGGCACTTTGGGCCATGCGAGAGACATGACAACACTTAGTTTACTTTTCACAAAAATTTGATCTCTTCTTGATCAGTGTTGTGTCTTTCAGGCACTTCAGGCCATGTGAGAGACATGACAACACTTGGTTTAATTTTTTGCAAATTTTTGATCTCTTCTGGATCAGTGTTGTGTCTTTCGGGCATTTCAGGCCATGCGAGAGACATGACAACACTTAGTTTTATTTTTTGCAAATTTTTGATCTCTTATGGATCAGTGTTGTGTCTTTCGGGCATTTCAGGCCATGCGAGAGACATGACAACACTTAGTTTACTTTTTTGCAAATTTTTGATCTCTTCTGGATTAGTGTTGTCTCTTTTGGGCACTTCAGGCCATGCGAGAGACATGACAACACTTAAATTACTTTTTTGCATCAGTAGATATTTATAAGCTATTGTTGACATGAAAAATAATTTTACCGATGAATATTTTTTATTGATCTGGCACGGGGGCCTTTTTACAAAAGTGATCAAAGTAAAATTAAACTTGGCTTGTTACCGTCTATGTTCCTTCGGACACGGTATGCTCCATGCCTGATGACTTCGATAATGGTGTACGGGCCCTCCCAAGGCTCCCTCGGCTTGCCCACGAGTCTAATTTTTTGCCCAAGGACCATGTCACTAACCTGGAACTCCCTTATTTTAACTTTTTAGTTGAAGTGGTTCAAGACACTCTATTGGTAGGCAACAGCATGATCCCGGCAGCTTCTCTTCTTTCATCCAGTAAATTAAGGTCGTGAGCCAGGTGCTGGTTATTTGGGCCTTCCACCCAGGCATTGCTCCAAAGGGTTGGAACCCTAACCTCCGTTAGGATCACAACCTTAGCTCCATATGCCATGGCAAAGGGGGCCTCTCTAGTGGGTTGCCTGGGGGTTATTCTATATGACCAAAGCACTTCAGGTAGCTTCTCGAGCCAAGCCCTTTTTGCTTCCTTAAGTTTTTTGGCTATGGTGTCGAATATGGTTCGATTTGTTCTTTCAGCCTGTCCATTCCCCTACAAGTACCTGATGGAGGATGTATTCTGGTTGATACCATGCTCGGCAAATAATGCTCTCACTTCCTTGTTGTCAAGATTTGTTCTATTATCCATTATAATTATCCTTGGTATCCCGAATCTACATATTATGTGGGTCCAAATGAACTTGATGACGTGGCTACTTTTGATGGTGGGGTAGGCTTCAGGTTCCACCCATTTGGTGAAGTAATCAGTGGCCAGGAGGACATAGGAATTTGATCGAATTGCCTTCGGGAGAGGTCCTACGATATCCATTCCCCATCGGGCAAAGGGATGTGGGACTATGGATGAGTGTAGGAACTTCGGTGATGGATAGCATCCCCGTGCATCTGGAATGGCTTGCACTTCCGGACATAGTCCTCGGTATCCCATGACAGATATGGCCAAAAGTATCATTGGGAGAGTATTTTATGGGCAAGGGACCTTCCTCCGGAGTGGTTCCCGGAAGATCCACTGTGGATCTCCTACAACACTGCTCTTGATTCTGAGGGCGTAATGCATTTTAAATAAGGACCATAGAAGGACTTTCGATAGAGTTTCCCATTTATGACTGAATATCGGGTTGAATTCTTCCTGATCCTGTGAGCTTCAGCTTTGTTCTCCGGGAGTGTCCCATTTCTCAGGTAAATCATCAGGGGATCTATCCAGCTGGGCTCCCATGGAATAAGCAACACTTGTACGAGGTCTTGAATACTTGGCCTGGTTATAAAATCTACCAACACAACCCGGGTCAGGTCCTCTCCAGCTGAGGATGCCTGACCAGCTAGGTGGTCAACTATAGAGTTTCCGCTTCTCGGGATCTGAGTGAAGGTTATTTTTTGAAAGCTCCCTGTTTCCTTCAACACAAGTGCCTGGTAAGACTCTATTTTGGGGTATTTTGCCTCGTATTCCCCTTTAATTTGTCGTATGACTAGCTGAGAGTCGTTGTGCACTGCTAGGTCCTGAATCTGGAGGCTCCGGGCTAATCTCAAGCTAGATACGATCGCTTCATACTATGCCTCATTGTTTGTGGTTGGGAACTATTGTTGCATTAACATGTGGAGGTGTATCCCATCGGGTGTTTGGATCTCCAATCCGATTCCCGATCCGATAGAACTGACTGATCCGTCCATGAAAAGCTTCCAAGTGTCTAGTTCAGTCTGGTGGTCAAGTTCTTCAGTTTCATCTTCAAGTAAGAAATCTGCCACCGTCTATCCCTTGATGGAAACCCGGGGTATATAAGTTATATCATATATGCCCAATTCGATGGCCCATTTGGAAATTATGCCCGAAAGATCAGGTTTCGACATAATAACCCGGAGAGGTGTGGAGGTCGGGACAATGATTAGATGAGCATCGAAGTAATGCCTCTGTCGTCTTTTAGCATTTACCAGTGATAGAACTAGTTTTTATTGCTTATTGTATCGAGTTTTCGCTTCAGCCAAGGATTTACTGGTGTAGAAGACTGGCATCTGCAAGTTTTCATCCTCTCTGATAAGGGCTGCACTGGTTGAGATGGAGGATATTGCTAGATACAGATGTAAGACTTCATCGGGTCCTGGTGTGGATAGGATTGGGGGTCTGGTCATATACTCATTTAACCTCGCTACGGCTTCAGACAGCTCAGGACCCCAGACTTCTCCCATTTTTGCCTTGATTGCTTGAAATAATGGTCTGCATCGATCAGTGAGTCGTGAAATGAACCTGCTAAGGACAACCACTCTTCCCGTCAGGACTTGAACGTCTTTATGTGTCCGAGGCTCCTTTAGTTCCATTAGGGCCTTGACTTGTGTCGGGCTGGCTTGGATCCCGGTCCGATCCACAATGTGTCCCAGGAATTGTCCGGATGACACGCCAAAAGAGCATTTCTCCAAGTTAAGCTTCATGCCATGCATCTGAGGGTGTCAAACACTTGGTGCAAATGTGCATGATGATCTTCCTTTCTTCTGCTCTTGACCACAGTGTTATCAATATAAGCCTCGATCACTGTACCCATCATTCCCTTAAAGATCTTGTTGACCAACCTCGAGAAAGTGGCACCTGTATTTTTCAGACCGAAGGGCATAACCTTAAAGCAGTAAGTACCTATTTCAGTAATGAATGAGGTCTTTTCTTCATCCATCGAGTTCATTTTTATCTGATTATATCCCGAATAAGCATCCAGAAAAGTTAGACGTTCATAGTCGGCGGTAGCGTCAACCATCTGGTCGATCTTTAGTAGTGGAAAGCTGTCCTTCGGGCATGCCCTATTCAAGTCAGTAAAATCAACACAAACCCTCCACTTACCATTCTTCTTCTATACGACCACTACGTTGGCGAGCCATTCGGGGTACTTGACTTCCCTGACAAAACCATCCTGGAGCAATCTGGACACTTCGTTCGCTATAATCTGGTTCCGATGCGCTCCCATGTGCCTCTGCCTTTTCCTGATCGGTCTTACGTTCGGGTTGACGTGTAATGAGTGCTGGGTAATAATAGGATCGATACCTGGCATGTTTGTATGTTCCCACGCGAAGACATCGGAGTTGTCCTACAATAACTATGTCAGTTCTTTCAATTCAGAGTCGATAAGATTTGTACCTGTAAAAGTGACTTTTTTCTGGGCTATCGGGTATAACAGAGATTGGTTGTAATGGCTCGACCACGATCGAGGTACCCGGATCCCCTTCCTTTGATTGCTATTTGGGGCCTGGATTCTGTTCCTTGGAATGGGACACCATTGGGTATTTTCCCTTCCTGATCTCCTTCAGGGTGACCGCATAACATTCTTTAGCAGCCACCTGGTCACCCCTGATATCAATGATGTCTAAACCATTTGGGCTTATGCATCTCATCACTTGGTAAAGGGTTGAAGGCACGCCCTGCATCCAGTGAATCTATCCCCTTCCCATGAGCAAATTATACGAAGGCTTCACTTCCACTATAACAAACGTCTCGGTCAAGGTCCTTTGAGCAGTAGATACCGGTAATTGGACTTCCCCGATCGGTTCGATTTATTTTCCATCTAATCCTGCAATAGGGCACTGGGATGCCACAATCTCGTCCGGGTTGATTTCAAGGTTTTCAAAAGCCCATTTAGTAATGATGATTGTACTGCTCCCAGGATTGATCATGACTCTCTTAACAAGGCAGTTGGCCACCATCAGTGTCACAACTAGAGGGTCATCATGTGGGGTCTAGATATTCCGAAGGTCTGATGCAGAGAAAATAATATGTGTTTCTCCTGTCCTGTGGTGGAATTTGTTGACTTTTCTCATTTTACGGGCTCTTCGCAGCTGGCTCCGGTTGGATTCTTCCGTCTCTTTGGAGGCGGGGCCACCAAGAATCATATTGATGATCCTGACAAGTTGCGCGGCTACGAGGTTCTGAGGGGCGTTAGGAGCATGTTGATCGGCCCTCGGGCTGTCCCATTTGATGTAATCCCGAAGCTCGCCGCGAAACAACAGTGCCTCTATCTGTTGTCTGAGATTACGGCACTCGTTTGTGATGTGCCCGAAATCACTGTGGAAAGCACGATGTTTTGACTTATCCATTTGTTTCAGTGGCTGTCTAATGGTTGGGGGTTGTTGGAAGATCCCTCTGGCCTTGTTCTCTTGGTAGAGCTTGGCAAGGCTGATCCTCAGGGGGGTCGCTATCTCTTCAGATTTGGAACGTTTGAAAGGGTTCAGGGTTCGGGGTCCTAAAGGAGCTGGTGGCCCTGATGGTGTTGAACGCTTTCGATAAGTCGCCTGATCCTTTAATCGGGCTTCAATGATGACCAAGGTCGCCCTCCTCTGCCTGATGGTCTCATCATCTTCAATCCTCAAGTATCCTTGGGCTTTGAAGTTTAACTCCCCAATACCCGATGGGGGGCGTTTCACCAGAGACTGATGGAACTTGGTTCCTGGAATAAGGGCCATTCGGAAGGCCTCAACAACAGAGTACTAGTCACAGTTATCAATAGAAGAAGACTCAATATTGAATCGGGATAGGAAGCTCTTCAGTGATTCTCCTTTCTCCTCGATCATAGTGAAGAGGCGGGATATGGTCTTCTTTTGTCCTTTGTTCTCATAGTATTGGGCAACAAAGAGCCTGGTCAATTGTTGCCAGCTACCGATGAACCGAGGTGGCTGTTTCCTGAACCATAATAGAGCGGCATGAACAAGACTTGTGGAAAATATCTTGTAAAGCAATGACTTGTTCTCAGCGTACATTGTCATCTTCTGATGAATCTGATAAATATGTTCCTCGGGGTCCTTGGTGCCATCGTAGGGGGTAAACCGAGGCATAACAAACTTCTTTGGAAAAGGTTCCCAGGTTATCTCGGGGACAAAAGGTGATTGTATCAACTCGGTTGACGCCTGGATGGCTAGGTCATCGGTAGACTGGGTTCTCAAGTCCCCGAGGAATTTCCTTTGGAACTAGGCCATCATTGCTTGGAGCTTTTAGGGGGTCATGGCTTCGTCGGCGGCGGGAGCCTTCCCTAAGCGTTGGGAAGACTCGGCGTGCTCTTCCAGTCTGTCGCAATCTTGCTAGTTCTGAGAGTGGTCGAGTGCCGTTGCCGGAAGGGCAGGCTGTGGTAGAGCCAACCTCGCCATGAGCTCTGCATTTTGTTTCTCAAGAGCTTGGCTACGTTCCTCAGTGGCTATCAGGCATTGCAGGATTTGCTCAATGGTTTGAGGACCTTCTACATGGCTGTCTCGGTGGTCGGAACATCAGCTTGCGAACGAGTGACCGACATGCTTGCTTGGGAAGTAGTGGGTCAGTGTGAATGGAGATTTTAGAAGGTGGTGAAGAATTGAAACAAGTTCTCAGATCTTCGGATTGAATAAAACAAACTCAGCTTAACGAGATGGGAAGAAGGAGATGATTTACAAATCTCGAAGAGCATATCCGAATAATCAAGAACTCCTTGTAGACTTCCCACAGACGGCACCAATGTATAAATGCCAAAAAATGCACAACACAGGAATCTCCTCTTTATTCAGATTTGGTTTTCCTTATATACATTCCCTTCTTGGGCTTTGAGCCCATTAAGGCAACATTTTCTTGCTTACATCATTTTTGTCCTTTTGCCACGTCACTAACTTGTTCTATTTCATGAAATAGGCCTTTGGGGTGGGCCTTCCCTTCGAGCTCCTTCCTTTGGGCTAGCAGGCTCTTCCTTTACTGGGCTTGACAGAATTTGCACGCACAGCGACCAAGATAGATCGTCCGCGACCAGAGGTGAGGAAGATGGAGGACAGGTTGTATGTCTATTTATATATGTATATATATATATTAGTATATAGATAGGGAAAGTGAGGTATTTTAGTCTTTTAATATTTTTATTTATTTTTTAAATATAAAATAAAATGCCTTTTTTAAAAACATGTAATATTTAGGGTTAAATAAGTAATTGCACGTATTATCGTTAGTTAGGTTAACATCCGTTTGTTTCAGGGGTGAAAGTGAGAAATTTCAATTTTGAGGGGGTATAAGTGGAAATATAGCAAACCTCATAGGTTGAAAGTAAAAACAATTATGTAAGGTTGTGCTCCATGTCTTCTTGTTATTAGGGTATGCCCTAAAATATTGTAAGGTTTCTTCTTCTTAATATAATTTTAATTTTTTTAAAAAAAAAGAGTTAAAACAACCCTTAAATTAATTAATATGTCTCTATGATGACATATATTTATTCAAAGGGGTCTTACGCCAATTTAAGAGAATGAAAGATTTTCATAAGAAAAATATTAGAATGGATTCCCGAATGTTGTTCTGCTTGCGAAGGTAAAAAAGATATATATATTAACGAAAATGCTAATTTATTAAATTTATTAAGGCACTGGAACAATCGATTATAGAGCCCAATTTCGACAAGCCCAAAGGATAATGAAGGACCACACAAGCCCAACTCGGCCCAAGTCCAAAACAAGCCTTAGGCTTCAATAGGTAGAGAGATAGGGTGCGTTTGGAAAGCCTGTTTTTTGTATTTGTTTTCTGTCTTCAAATATAAAAACTGTTTTTGTATTTGTCTTTATTTTTTCAGGAAAAAACTAAAAACAAAAAAGCGTTTGGATGAAGGTGTTTTCACCACTTTTATTTGGTGAAAATTGTATTTTATGAATTTGGTGTTTTCATTATTTTTACCACCTAAACAGTGAAAAAACTCAAAAAACAACTAAAAGTTGTATTTGGTGTTTTCATCACTTTTACACACTATTCACAGAAAACAGTTTTCTTGGGGAAAAAACAGTGAACAGTAAACGCGTTTGTCAAACGTGTTTTTTTTTTTAGTCTTGTGAACAGTAAAAAAACTAAAACAAAAAACAAGGCATCCAAACGGACCCATAAAATCTCAAGCCATTTATGCCCTGTTTGGTTCGCGGTCCGGTCCCATGTGGTCCGGTCTCATAATGATTTTTTTGGGACCGGATACTGTTTGGCAACACGGTTCCAAAAAAACAAGGATCACTTGGGACCAAAAGGAGTAATTTGAGACAACCAAAAATGATGGTCTCATATGGTCTCAATTAGTCTCTTATACAATTGTCTTAACACATGAGACCATAAATTTTGAAATATATATATAAAATTAAAAAAATAATATAAAAAAATTGAAATAATGTATAAATTTTGAAATATACATATAAAATTCAAAATTAATATATAAAATGCAAAAAATATATTTAAAATTGGGGAAAATGAAAAAAATCAAAAATAATAGAAAAAATCAAAAATAATGTATAAAATTCGAAAAATATATATAAAAATCAAAATTAATATATAAAATTTTAAATATATATATAATTTAAAAAATAATATATAAGTTTTGAAAAATAATATAAAAAATTTGAAATAATGTATAAATTTTGAAAATAATATAAAATTCAAAAATAATATAAAAAATTAGATATATATATATATTTTTTTGAGAAAATATAAAAAAATTGAAAATAATATAAAAAATCAAAAATAATATATAAAATTCAAAAAATAATATAAAAAATCGAAATAATTTATAAAATTTGAAAAATATATTAATTTTGAATTTCTTATATTATTTTCAAATTTTTTTATATTTTTTCAAATTTTATATATTATTCATACTTAATATATTTTTTGAATTTTATATATTATTTTTTTATTTTTTTTATTATTTTCCAAACATAAGACCAAACAGCTTGAATAAGATTATAAGAGCAGACAACTTTACCAAACAGGCTTTCAGAACACCACTCAAATAAGATCAGACCAGACCGAATCAGATAAGACCAGACTAAACCAGATAAGACCGGACCGGACCGCCTACCAAACACCCTTAGAAACTAGAAAGGTTCCTCCCACAGGAAATGGATCAATATTCAACAAAGAAAAGGAATATTTTTCATGCAGGGAAACTTCTGTGATTCTGTACTACAGTTCCGTGGAGGAACTTTTGGACACCCTTGGGAAAATGCGGTGCACCTAATTGTAAAATGTGATCCAAAAGAATCTTTAAGTTAACATTTTCAAAAAATAGTGTTGGTGTGAGTTTTTTGTATGTCTTTCGGGTGTTGAACAAAGACTTGTACACCGAGTTTTTGCTTTTACAAGGGTATTTTGATATTTTGCCTGAAATAATAAAAATACTCAATACAATACATACTAATCTTAATTGTCATGTGTATTTAAATCAAATCTCGAACAAGATGGGTATATTTCACTTAATTTCAAAGAATGCACCTTTTAGATAAATATAAGGAAAATGTTAATACACAGTATAAGATACCGGTAATTGTATTTTCCTTCTAAGACAGTGATTAACTTATTAAATACAATAAATATTCTCTATTTTTTTTTTGAATGTTAAAAAATGCACACACCTCACATGAACCCAGGTAAATATTCTCCTCTTATAGACTTATACCGATTACATATGGTCCTCATCATAGTCGCCTTTATTTGGTTACCTTGGTGCAGTTTGAAGAAGTTAATTGGCATTTCAGCCCAATCTTTACCTTATGTTGGCTCAGCCAAGAAGATTAAAGTCTGAGATGGGCCTGGAAGCCCTACACTTCATCTATCTAATACTCCCTTTGTCCCAAATTATATTTTCATTTTGAGGAATCTAATTTTTTGATATGATGACTTTTATTGGTGTGATAGTGAATGCAAAAACCAATTTTATCCTTGGTCCCACCAAGTGATGTAATGTTTGTAATTTAGATATTTTATAATTTGAATGATTGAAGGGTAAATTGGTAAATTGATCAAATAAAGTGGCATTGACTTTCCTTATTTTGGAATGGGTTGAAATTGAATATGGACACTTAAATTGGGACGGAGTGAGTAGTATTTATGAAAGGGTTAATTTCATTTACACCCCCTGAACTATGTTCAAAATATATTTTGATTTCCCCAACTTTGCATAATTGCTGTTAGACCCCTAATTAGGTAAAATTTCATCATTTAGACCCCCCTTATGTACTTTTAGCACATTTTCAGTCATGATAGTGTGTAAAATGACTAAAATACCCTTGCCCCTATCCCTACTTCTTCCCCATGTATCTGTGCAATTTTGGCGTCATATATGTAAAGTTATTTGTCATTTGGACCCCCTCAATTTAGGGGTTGTAAATGAAATTAATTAAAAAAATTTTTACATATTTAACACAACTATTTACTAAATTATTTACATTTTTCAAGAAAATATTAAATTGCACACATAAATAGCAATTTTTGGTTCAAAAATAAATTTAATTTTACTGTTTAAGTAAATGAAAATATTTAATTTGTCTATTTTAATATTCAAACATACAAATTTCTATTTTATTAAGGAACTAAAATATAAAAACACTTTATTCATATAGAATTAATAATAAATTTATATTTTCTAATATATTATTCAAATCAATTAATTTAATTTTCTCTCTCCACCACCACCACCTCCAAAAAATAAAAAATAATATATATATATATATTGTATTTTAAATCAAAATAAAAATATAAAATATTTACATTTTACAAAAAAATATTAAATTACACACATAAATAGCAATTTTTTATCCAAAATAATTTTAATTTTACTATTTATATAAATGAAATATTTAATTTGTCCATTATAATATTTAAAAATACATTTTTTTCTTTTAATTTGAAAATAAAATATAAAAACACTTTATTCATATAAAATTAATAATAAATTTAATATTTTTTAATACATTATTCAATTCAAAAATTTTTTTCTCACCACCACCCAATCTGTTTGATTACCATTTTTATTTCACATACTCAATTCCAATTTCATGTCTATATATATATATATATAGAGAGAGAGAGAGAGACGGGCAACCATGGCTGCCCCTATGTGTATTTGTGTGTATGTGCGCGCGCGCACGTGTGTGTGTAAGTAAAAGGTGCGGGGAGGAGGTGGGAGGTGTGGTGGTAGCGGCGGTGGTGGGTGTGTGAAAATTAGGGTTAAGGTTTGGTTTGAAAGAGGGGTTGAAGAATATGAGTTTTAACTAAACTCAAAATTAGAATAAGGATATTCTTATTCCTGCAAATGGATAGATTTAAACTTAAAATAGAGCTATTTGGCAAAGGGCATACTTGTCTTTTCCTTCTAAGTCAACGTCCAAAAGTGATCAGGGGTCCAAATGATGAAAGTTTGCCTAATTAGGGGTCTAAATGCAAGTATACATAGTTTATGGGGTCAAAATATATTTTGAACATAGTTCAAGGGTGTAAATGAAATTAACCATTTATGAAATGACTATAGTACTACTTTATTTTATTTTTATTTTTCTAGATTTGAATGAATATTTAAAGTATATTTTTTAGCAAACTGATTATTCAAGTACTCTTTGGAACAGTTTTTAGTTCGAGAATTCTTAGATATAATTGAGTACATTTTATTGATTAGAAAATTTAAGTGAAAAATGAGAGAACTTTTGCCGAGTATGAATAAAATATTCTGAAGATAGCAAAATTCCATGAAGACCAATTCCATAATTTTTCAACCTAAAACTGTTTTGTTTGGGGTTTTCTTGTATAAGCTTAGCTTGTGTTGTAGATCAGTTTAGAATTGATTATTAGCTCATAAAATAATTTAGTATCACAGTTATTTTGGTTAACTTGTTTAGCAAAGATGTTTTGTGAGTACAAAGTATGTTTAACCTGTATAATCATGAAATTTCTCGGAAAAATTGAACTCATTATGCAATGTTTTACCATAGAAATGTTTTTTCACAGACTGTTTGAGACTTGAGTAGTCAAAAAGTATAACATAAACTTTTATTCACTTAATGGGGTAGGTAAATTCAAGTGTGAGCTTGCGTAATAATATATATATATATATAAGTTTAGATATATATATATATATATAATTTTAGATGTAAAGTCAATTTAAGAATATATATACATATAAATATATAAGAAAAATATTCTCTTGTTCAATGGTGTAGAAAATTCATATTCGCCTATCACAAAGACTTATGATTGACATAAATATACAATTATCATTTAAAATCTGAAAATCATATGTAACGGTTATAGTGATAAGTGATTATATTTTTCTTGTTCACCGTTGAGCAAGAGATTATTACTATATGATATATTTATATGTATATATTTGGTAAGTAAATAAAAAAAAAAAAAGAGAAAATACAAAGTACATGGGACATTCCCCAGGTTAAGTTGGATAGAAATCAACAAATCCAAACATACAAGAAAAATAGATCAAAAAGAAAGAGACAACAAAACTCAACCCGCTTTTAGGGTCCGTTTGGGAACCCTTGTTTTTGCTTTTGTTTTAGGAACCAAAAAACAAGAACCATTTCTTATTCTTGTATTTATCTTCTCACCCTAAAAACAAAAACACAAAGTTGTTTGGGACCACACCCTTTTTTCACCCTTTTTTGTTCTCACACACAAACACTCGGCTCCTTTTCACAGTCGCCTCTCTCTCTCTCTCTCTCACGATAGTGGTGGCGATTAGGTTGGTGGTGGTGGTTTTCGAAGGATGTTAGGGTTTGGTTGGGGGTTAGGGTCTAAGGGGTGTTGGTGATAGTGGTGATGTTCTTGGTGGTGGTTGATGGTTGTGGGTGGTGGCGGTGGGTGGTACCGATTGGGGTTGAAGAGGTGTGTGCGTGTGTGTGTATATATATATATGTATGTGTGTATATGTGTATTGGAGGGGGTGGTGGTGTTCGTGGTGGGTGTTGGTGGTTGTGGTGGTGGCAGTGGGAGGTGGCGTGGTGGTGGGGTGGAGCGGGTTGTGGCGTGGTGGTGGTGTTGGTGGTGGCGGAGGGAGGACAATGACGGGTAATGGCGTGGTGATTGTTTTTGCATTTTTTTTTTTAGGGAAATTCCAAACTGAGAACAAGAAAACAGGTTTTTGTTCTCTTATTTTTTGTACTATTCATCAAAACAATTCAAAACTGAGAATATAATGAACAGTAAATGGGGTTGCCAAACAAGTTTTGTTCTCATGAACAGTACCAAAAAATAAGAACAAAAACAAAAACAAGGGTTCCCAGACGAGCCCTTAACCTTGACACAAAATAAGAGAAGAAAAAGTAAGAACTTCAAAAGCACTTGTAAGAATTTGGTGAAGGCGGGTAAATATTTTGTGAAGGTAAAAAAATGGATTACTGGGGTCAGTATTGTAGATACATGGTGGAAGATTCATTGGAAATGGTTTCAGCATACGGACACCCACACTTCTTGATTGAAAACAAACAAAGCTTAACTGTCTGAAATATAGTATTGAAGGTCTTTAATGAAATAAAATCATTGTTTTTAAATATGCAATAAATCCATCTCTCCTCCCATTCCACTGTTCATTGAAATAATTTGGCATGTTTCAACAATGCGGTGTAGGGAAAAAAAATAATAAAAATTTATCTAAGGGCCTGTTTGGAAAGTGGTCTGGTCCGGTTGTTGATCTGAAACTCTATTTGGTAAGCGGTTTGGTCTAGTTCCAAATTTTATTGAATATATATATACACACATATATGCATATTTATTTTATGTATATATATATATATATATATACATATAATTATAAACAATTATATGTATATCAGATATGTGTGGTGGAGACACACACACGTGTCTAGGGCTTCGAGCTTCTTCTTCCTCGTCACTTCATCGCCGATCAAGGGGGAGAGAGAGAGAGAGGGTGAGAGCAAGAGAAGGGGTAGCTGGAGAAGACACATGACCTGGAGGAAGAAGGGGTTTTGCCAAAGAAGGGGTGGTGGTGGTGGGATTCGATTGGGTGGTGGTGGGTGGAAATGGTGGTGGTGGCGTGAAGGTGTGAGAAGGCGAGCGTTTTTGGCTTCCAAAAGAGGCGCATATCTGTTTTATCAATAGAGTTTGATTGTTTTGGAAAATGGGCAAACTCTCAATAACCATCATTTTGATGGTCTTGGAATTTTAAGATTATGGGCTTGTTGATTTTATGTGGTATAATTTCAGTATTAGAAACCAAGCCCACCAAACATGGTCTGGTCTGAAAAACAAAGACAAGACCAGACCAAATGGGCTCAAAACCGCTAAATAAACATGCCCTGAACATGTTTTTTATTTATGATTGGCTAATCAAGGAAAACTCCATACCCAAGACATTGGAGACTAGTGTAAGGGCCAAAATTTCAGGCCCATTAGAGAGCAGGCCCAACGACCACTTTGAGTAAAGGCCAATAAATATAGAAAAATAGTTGGCCCATCTACTAATGTCACAAGCCAAATTAAGCTTGGGCCCAACCTAAAAAGCCCATGGATCATTCCAGAAGAACTTGGGGTTCAAGCCAAAAGCCTAACTAGACAAGGATAATTGAGATTGAATTCGAAAGAAAATCAAATCCCTATGATAAATGGATTTGATCCTAATCATAAGGAAAAAACGAAATCCATCAAACTCTTGTATAAATAAGGTCATAGAACCTCAATAATATAAATTCAAGAGTAGAACAAAAAACTACATCTACACTTTGGCGCCGTCTGTGGGAATTGAGAGTTTTTCTTGATTTCCTTTCATACTTAAACCTTTCTTTACACCAAAAACCATGCGAAAGCAACCATGATGGTAGAGACTAGATCCTCCGCAGTAGCAGCCAACACCGCCCAAAACGTTCAGATCGAATAAATCATGCAGTGACTAGAGGCAGCGGAGAAGAGAAACGAGGACCTTGAACAACAAAATGCTGATCTACGTCAGAAAATAGCCTAGATGTCAATACTAGCGGGTGTGGCCAACGGAGTCGACAACATAGGCGATGTACCAGATCCACCCAGACATGAAGATGACGAGCACAACAGGTAAGAAGAGACTGGAAGCAGAGTGTTTGATGACCAAGAGGAGATCTCTATCCTAGTAGTCAAGAATCTGTTGCTCCAGCAACCCCCAATCATGAAGGATTTGGAAGATATAGTTGCGAACATCCAGAGGCAAATACTCGAAAGCATGAAGGATCAAAATCCCACCATGAAGGACTTGGTAGCCCATGTTGTCGTAGACATGATCAGATCCCCCTTCACGGACAGGATTGATCAAACAGAATATCCAAAGAAGTTCAGATTGCCAACCTTCACCTTGTTTGATGGAACCAAGGATCCATTCGACCACATCTACTAATTCCAAATGAAGATGACTGCCTGGAAAAAGGACGAGGCTCTTCCTTGCAACATTTTCCCCACCAACCTAACTGAAGCACCCTTGTTATGGTTCAGAAAGCAACCACCTAGGTCTATCAATAGCTGGAATAAGTTATGTGAAATTTTCATAGCCCAGTACTACGGCAACCAGAGGTATAAGAAGACCATCTCAAGTCTGTTTACAATGACACAGGAGAAAGAGGAGACCCTCTAAAGTTTTTTATCTAGATTCACAAGGGAGATGTCTTCCATTGACTAGTGAAACCAGTTGTCATCAGTCGAAGCATGCAGAATGGCCCTAATTCTAGGCACCAAGTTTCACGCATCCCTGGTGAAACGGCCCCCCAGTAATATTGGGGAACTCAATTCCAGAGCCCAGGGATACCTCAGGATAAAGGAGGAGGAAGCAATCTCGATGAAAGATAACAACATTGGTTATAGTGGAGGCCCGCACAAAAGAGTGCCTCAACAATCAAAAACCATCCCACTCAGCATCTTCCCTTTCTTTAAGCAATCCAGCAAAAAAGAAGCAAAGGGTGGAGGAAAATGTGACCCCCCTCAAAACCACCTTGGAATCTTCAGACCCCCTCTGCCCATGCAACAACCTATGGAGAAGAGGGACATGACCAAACACTATGCCTTCCTTATCAAGTATGGACACCACACCAACGATTACAGGAACCTTCGTAGATAGGTAGAGGCCATGATAGCGAAAGGAGAGCTAACTAAATACATAGCAAAGGACCAGACCCACACAGAGCGTTAGAGGCACTCCCCTCAGACTAACGCCCCGACAGGATAACCAGTACAGGTGATTTATATGGTTCAGGGCGGGCATACCGCTAAGGAAACAGAGGTGAGTAGGAGGTCTCAGTTACGTCAGGCGCATAAACTCGAAAAAATTGGTGAGGTGTGCCAAACATCTAACAAAAAGGAAGAACATCAGATAAGTTTTACCGAGTCTGATCTAAGGAACGTGTAGGTGCCACACGAAAACCCTCTAGGCATATCACTTCTGGTGGCCAATTTCCTCATCAAGAAGTTCATGGTAGACCCTAGTAGTAACAAAAACATCATGACTAAATGGGCCTTTGACAAGCTTAGGGTGGACACAAACTAGTTACACCCTGCCAGAGTCCCCCTTGCCGGTTTTGATAGGCGTCGGGTAGAACCAATTGGGGTCATTCAACAATCCTACTCTACAGCCAAAAGGACCCTTAAGGAAAACTTCGTAGTGGTAGACGTCAAACCATCATACAATCTACTAATGGGCAGATGATGGATACATAGAATGCAGGGGGTCCCCTCAACCCTTCATCAGGTCATGAGATGCCTTGACCCAAATAGGATAGATGTGATAGATGTCCCAGGGGATCAAGTGGAAGCAAAAGAGTGTTATGCAGTCACCATGAAAAATTTGAGTAAATGGACCAAGCCTGAGAAAGAGAAGGGACAAGAAGGTCCCAGGTACAATGAGAAACAACAATTACAGACTGACCCATTTGAAGAGGGTCAGAAGATTCAGGTCACAACAGAGCCACTCCAGGAAGTAGACATCAGCCCCTCTGGAGATGGTAGAACCACGTTCATTGGCTCTACCCTCTCAACTGAGGATAAGGTGGACATGATCAAACTATTGCAGGACAACGTAAACATATTTGCCTGGTCACACTTAGACATGCCAAGCATTAGTCCATCAGTTACACAACATAATCTCAACATTGATCCTGATACAAGATGAGTAAAGCATATGCAGGGACGCTTCGGGGTAGAGAGACATCAAATCATAGCAGGGGAAGTAAAGAAGTTACAAGAGGCTGGATTCATTAGGGAAGTCAGGTACCCAACCTAGCTTTCCAATGTAGTAGTTGTCAAAAAGAATAATGGGAAGTGAAGAGTCTGTAGCGACTTCACCAACCTAAATAAAGCTTGCCCAAAGAATTGTTTCCCTCTACCAAAAATTGACCAAATGGTGGATACAATAGTAAGGTATGAGCGACTGTCATTTCTAGACACCTACTCTAGATACAATGAGATCCCTATGAACCCTACGGACAAGGAAAAAACATCATTCATTACGGAGGAAGGTACTTTTTGTTATAAAATAATGCCTTTTGGACTAAAAAATATAGGTGCTACCTACCAGAGACTAGTGAAAAGAGTCTTTGGAAACCAAATGGGCCATACGGTGGAGGCATACATTGATGACACAGTAGTTAAAATCAAGAAAGAGGAGGACCACCTCCAACACTTGAAAAAAGTGTTCCAAGCAGTCAGAGACTATGGGATGAGGCTCAATCCTTCCAAATGCTCATTCGGGGCCTCATCTGGACAGTTCTTGGGCAACACAGTGAATCGAATGGGGATCGAATCCAGCCCGACTCAGGTTAAAGCACTCATGCACATAGAAGAGCCTATAACTCATAAAGAAATCAAGACCCTAACAGGACGAGTAGCTGTACTAAGTAGGTTCATCTCCAGACTCGCCGATAAATGCAGACCGTTCTTTCAAGCCATCAGAGCAGGAAAAGGCAATGTTTGGGGGTCAGAACAGACCCAAGCACTCGGAAATTAAAGGAGTATCTGATAAGCCCTCCAGTGTTGATTTCTCTAGAACCAGGTGAAACGCTGCACCTTTACCTCGTAATATCAACCACCTCCACAAGCAATGCACTGGTAAAATAGGATAAAATGTATCAGACTCCAGTCTTCTATACCAGCAAGTCCTTATCAGGCCCTGAGACCAGGTACACCACTGCTGAGTGAGTCATCCTGTCGCTAGTCAATGCTAAAAGAAGGCTCAAACACTATTTTGAGACACACCCAATCATTGTGCAAACATCATTCCCCATTAGGGAAATCATGTCCAAACCAGGCCTAGCAGGAAGAATTAACAGATGGGCAATTGAGCTGGGTACCTTCGACGTCACATATGTGCCAAGGACTACCATTAAAGGGCAAGCACTTGTAGATTTTATTTTGGAATCAGAACCAGAGCTAGAGCATCCAAAGTTAGAAGAACCAGAGTGGAGCCTGTTCATTGATGGATCAATTGGGTTATCAGGGGCTAGAATAGGATTGTAAGTCATAACTCCCAACGGTACTAAATCCAGCAATCAGTCCATTTGGAATTTCCAACCTCCAACAATGAAGTAGAGTATGAGGCATTGTTGGCGGGTATCAGATTATGTCAGAGTCTCCAGATCAAACGACTAAAGATATACAGCGACTCTCAACTTATTATCAAATAAGTTATTGGATAGTACGAGGTTGGAGAAAATATGGAACCATACAGAGCCTTGGCTCTGTCAGAGCTGAGCCACTTTGATTAGTTCACCATTGAGTAGGTGCCCAGGGGATAGAATGAGAATACAGATCGATTGGCTAACATGGCATCATCGAATACTCAGGATCTGACAAGGGTGGCTCCAACAAACTACCTTGAAATCCCAAGTATTCTACAGTCAGTAAGTGTCTGTATAATACTATGGGAACCCAGTTAGATGGACCCAATCATGTCCTACCTAAGAGATGGAATTATGCCTGAAGTTAAATCTGAGGCCCGAAATATTCGTGTGAAATCCGCCAGATACTCTCTAATCAATGGGAGGTTGTATCGAAAGTCCTTTGGAAGACCTTACCTTATGTGTTTCACCCCCTCAAAAGTTAAAGCAATCATAAAAGAAATACACGAGGGAGCATGTGGAAACCATTCAGGAGGAAGGTCCCTTGCTCATAATATACTAAGTCAGGGTTACTTCTGGCCCTATCTTTCTCAGGACACTAAAGCTTTTGTTAGAAGATGCCACAAGTGTTAGGTCCATGGTGACAGTATCCATCCTCCACCAAAAATTCTGAACCCCACACTCAATCCACATCCTTTTGCCCAGTGGGGGATTAATATTGTGGGGCCGCTTCCACAGGCTCTGAGGAAAGTTAAGCTGGAACTCATTGCAATAAACTACTTCACCAAATGGGTGGAGGCAAAATCATATGCCACAATCACACATAGGCACGTGATCAAATTCATCTAGACAAACATCATATGTCATTTTGGGACCCCCAGGGTTATCATAAAAGACAATGGGTTAAATCTAGACAACAAATGGACTAGAGCTTTCTATGAATAACATGGTATATAACTCAAAACATCCTTGATTGGATATCCATAGGGCAATGGTCAGGCAGAGAGAGATCAAGTAGAACGATTCTGAACACTCTCAAGAAGAAATTAGAAGCTTTCAAAGGACTCTAGCCCAATAAACTGCCTAAGGTACTTTAGTCACACAGGACAACCCCAAGGATCTCAATAGGAGAAACCCCATTATCCCTAACATACGGAGCAGAGGCTGTACCCAACAGAGAATGTGGTTCCAACCATAAGAACTGAAGCCTATCAAGAAGATCAGAATAACCAAAACTTAGTGCATGCTCTCGATACTCTGGAGGAAAAATGAGATAAGGTAGCTACTAGGCTGGCTGAGTATCACTAGAGGATTAGAAGAAGCTACAACCAGAAAGAAAGAATGCATGAGTTCTAGGTCGGAGATATGGTCCTCAGGAAAAGGTTGGGATAATTGGTAAGTTTCGGGAAAATTAGGAAGACCCGTACAGTGTAACTGAGGTCATTGGAAAAGGGGCCTACCGATTGAGGAAGTCCAACGACCACATGGAACCCAATTCCCAGAATGCCTCTAGACTAAAGAGGTATTATCCTTAAGTAGATTTTCATTTCGCATATATGATAGTGGCAAATCATGCCTAAAGAAAATTTTCTTATCAGTTCAAATGCAATCAATAAAATAGGCCGATGTCTGATTCCAGATTCAAATGATCCATCATTACTATTTATACTTCCCTGAGTCATCAAAAAGAGGAATTTAATTCCTAAGTGTAAAATTGATAAAGGCATATGTCTGAGTCATTAAAAAGAGGAATTTAATGTGTAAAATTGATAGAGGCATATGCCTGAGTCACCAAAAAGAAGAATTTAATTCCTAGGTGTAAAATTGACAGAGGCATATGCCTGAGTCATCAAAAAGAAGAATTTAATTTCTAAGTGTAAAATTGACAGAAGCATATGCCAGAGTCACCGAAAAGAGGAATTTAATTCCTGAGTGTAAAATTGACAGAGGCATATGCCTGAGTCATCAAAAAGAGGAATTTAATTCCTAAGTATACAATTGACGGAGGCATATGCCTGAGTCGTCAAAAAAAGGAATTTAATTCCTAAGTGTAAAATTGACAGAGGCATATGCATGAGTCATCAAAAAGAGGAATTTAACTCCTAAGTATACAATTGACAAAGGCATATGCCCGAGTCATCAAAAAGAAGAATTTAATTCCGAAGTGTAAAATTGATAGAGGCATATGTCTGAGTCATCAAAAAAAAGAAAAAAAAAAGGAATTTAATTCCTAAGCATACAATTGACAGAGGCATATGCCAGAGTCATCAAAAAGAGGAATTTAATTCCTAAGTGTAAGATTGACAGAGGCATATGCCTGAGTCATCAAAAAAAAAATTTGTTATCTACCAATGGTCATATGCCTGAGGCACATGCTGATATAGCTAAATCCAATAAAGGTATACAACCTTGGCAGATTCAAAAAATATTTTACGAATTCTTAGCCTTCTAAAACAAGAGGAAACATAGTACAGATTATGGTAAAAGAAGAATTCCATTAAAAATTAAAGTCTTTACATAAATAGCCCCAGGGGCTATAAAATTGCATGTGGTAACAAAAGGAAAAAGAGAGGAAATATCTTAAGTCTTAGACCGGACTCTAAACTCAGGACCAAAGGAATCCACAATCTCAGTAAGAGCAAAATGTGGAACCTCCGGATTGAGGGGATCCACAGCCGCTGCCCCCGAAAGAAACTCCACGAAGAGGTTCTCAGCTGGAATAGCCTCAGAAGTCTTGTAAGGAGGTTCCACATTCAGATGGGCATCCATAGCTTCAGGGTCCTTACACTTCCTCTTCTCAGGCTACTTCAGGGTGTGGACAAAGCCACTACGCTAGAACTTACCACCAACATTGTTGATCATGTCTTTATAGCGCTTATGCATGTCAATCCCACCCTTGAGTGAGCAAGGGTCAATTGATACTTGAGTTCCTCGCTCTCAGCACTCGCCTTGGCCTTCTCCTCCTTTAGGGCAACTACTTCTTGTTTCAGGGCAGCAGCCTCTTGGGCCATCAGAGCCTCCCTTCCATCTACCAGAGCCAGGGCAGCCTTTAGACGGGCCATATCATCAATATGAGACTCTTGTGCATAGCACAAAGCACTCACATTGTAAAAAGCCTGAAGGAAAATGATAAAATTTAGAGGCAACATAAGTGAAATGGAAAGCAAAAAACTCGGAGGAAAGAAACATACCCTCATCATTGAGCCCATAACACCATTAGGCAGATTCGGGCCATCAAGGGACCTGAAGGAGGACAAATCTTCAGGGGTCCATATGGACTTGGCCCTTGAAATCATGACCTCCTTTGAGGTGGGGCTGCTTCCACCAAATGAAGGAGGCCCCTTCCCCTTCAATTTCTGCCTCTTCTCATGCCTCTCTTCTATAGAGGGAGGGGGCAGGTAGAAGAAGGCTGGAGAGTATGAGGGAGGGTAGTTTGGACCAGGGTAGGCCCAGTCTCTTGGGTTGCCGGAGGGGGTAGAAGAGGAAGTTGCTTATGTGGCAGGATCTAGAATGATCACCACATCATCATCCTTAAGCTGAGGGCGGCTTAGGAAAAGCATATTGGTAGAGGCTCCTAGCTTTGATATATCCTGTAAATTGGCAGGATTCAGAAGGTCAGTACATAACAGAGTCTCAGACCAAAGCTTACTCCTTAGCAGTTTAACCCTTCGATGAATTCTATTGGAATGAACTCCCTTACTGCATGTGCCATAGAACTCATAAATGTACTCAGCCTTGCAAAGATCACAACTATGGCAGAGGCATGATGCAGTGTGACCATGAAGAAATTTATAAGGCTGGAGTTTGATAGGGCTAAAGCCACTAGGGATGGGATAAATAGAGGATCGAGGATAACACTAGGGGCCCTTAATTAAGACAATCCTCTCTTTCCAATCTTTTTCATACTTTTCAGTGCCCGAGCAAATGTCTATGTCTTTGAAAGGATAGAACATGTACCTCCTTACACAACCAGATAGATCCAGTATCTGGTAGCACAGGAGGATGTCATCAAAGCTGAAATGCAATCTGTAGTCACGATTGGCCAGGATCAACATCAAGATGATACGGAAAAAATTGGGGTTAACCTGGAGGGGGGCTATACCTAGAACAAAAAAGATAAAGTGGAAAAGGGGATGTAAGGGGAACCTAACAAGCCTGACTTGGTTGTATGAGAGAAGTAGGTCATTGGGACCAACCCCTTCTCCTTGGGTGAAGTCTAAGTCAAGATCGTAGGCCTCAAACTCCACCCCTTTGAGGGGCTTAACTAGTTTTTTCAGGAGGTTAAGGCCAGGGGTTTTTCGTTGATCGGCAGGGATTCGTCAGGGTTGTATGGAAGGGGTCTTCGATATCATCACCATGCCCATCGTCGTGGGGAAGAACAAGAAGATCCTCAGGCTGACTCTCAACAATTTCCTTATGAGTTTGAGGTGTTAACCCCTCGATAGAAGCATAAGCATTTGAATCAGACATGATTGATTAAAAGAGGTTTGAAAAACTTATAGAAAAAAGAAAAATTGCCGAATAACAAGTCACTGGAGAAGAATGGTAAATTAAACTCGTGAAATAGGGTGAAAATGCAAACGAGATTGCAAAAGCGAAATTGAAATCAAAAGTTAAAGAAATGCAAAATGGCAACCAAGGGAGGTTTTTATAAAATTATATAGGTATACTCAACCGATGTAATTAATGAAGGTGGAGGCATTGCAACTTCCAATGGGGGACAGGTACAATGGTCGAGGGAATCCAGCCGTCGTTTTGAAATTCAAAACCTACACGCAACACCAGCTCATAATTGCTATGACGTCATCCTACCCACTTGCATGTGTTTGTTTACACAAGAGTCATGCTAAAACCCTAGAAAAAATTCAGGTCAAGCCCATGAGACATAAGGCCAAACCCGAAGGGGCTAGTGTAAGGGCCAAAATTTATGGCCCATCGGAGAGCAGGCCCAACAACCACTTTCAGTAAAGGCTAATAAATGTAGAAAAGCGGTTGTCCTATCTACTAATGTCACAAGCCAAACGAAGCTTGGGCCCAACCTAAAAAGCCCATGGATAATTCCAGAAGAACTTGGGCTTCAAGCCAAAAGCCTAACTAGACAAGGATAATTGAGATTGAATTGTAAAGGAAATAAAATCCCTATGATAAAGGGATTCCATCCTAATCATAAGGAAAAAAATAAATCCATCAAAATCTTATATAAATAAGGCCTTAAAGCCTCAATAATAAATATTTGAGAGTAGAGCAAAAAACTGCATCAACAAGTCTTCCCTAAATGTATGCTTCTTATGTCTAAGTGCAATAGAAAACCATGAGCATTTGTTCCATCAATGCACTTATAGAAAATAAATTTGGAACAAAAATTAAATACATCCATCACATCCCTTTTTTATTTAACATATTTTGTCAACATTTGAATATTAACAAATCTAGGTTGTAGAAAAAAAATCCATTACACAACTCAATAAAAAAATATAAGTGGCATAATAGTGTTTTTCTTTCAAAATATCAGAAATTTCTAGACTTTCACCTCTGTAAGAACATTTATTTATGTAATGACATTATTCTTATCAAAAATCATGTTGAGAGTTTTGTGTTTTAGATTGGTTTGTTAAGTGTTAAATGTGTGTATAAAGTGGTGAAGATACAAATGATATTTAGTGGAACAATGGCTGGAAGCGACAGTGCAAAGAAGCAAAGATTTCATAGAAAGTTGTATGTTGTTCCACCGAGTACTCGGTGGCAGTGTTACCGAGTACTCGGAAAGGTGCAAACTTTCGCATGGTTTGTGCAAAACTTGTAAATTATTCGAGAGAGTTTTGCGAAGTTGCGCACACTTTCCCACGGTTGAGTGTTCACCGAATACTCAGTAAGTGGCTACACAGATTTATTTGTGGGAAGTATTAAATTGAGATGGAATCAATTCCTAACCACTTTTGGATGGATTAGAAGCTATTATCAGTATATTGGACTATCATTGATATATTTATTTATATTTTGAAGATTTAAATGGTTGAAATACGAATCCTGATTGTAAAAAGATTATTACCATTAATTGAAGACTATTTTATATATATATGAGTTAAACCTAAAAAAATGGTGTAGCTTTTAAGAGATCTCTGCAATTCTTCTACAGATTCATATTCTTCTACAGAGATATATATAGAGATAAAATTATTGAGTGATTATATATTTTCTAGTTCTCTCTTGGTTTGAGTTTTTCCAATTGTGCTTCTACACCCAAGATTGTTATGCACAATTGGATGATCTAGTTGCTGAAAAATCTTCACACCACCGTAATCGAAGCAGGAGGCTTCATGATTCTTTGATCCGTTGATAAGCGGAGCCGTCAGAGTACGGAGATCGGAGCAAGAGCTTTGTAGAGCGCGAGTGATTCAAAACTTTCAGACGTCGAGTGGAGAAAGGCAAATCAGAAGCAATTTGTAAGTCTAAAACTTCATAGAGTCTTGTACTTCTTGATTCATAGTGGATCGATACCCAAGCGTATTCGTGGTTTTTTACTTGGAGTCTTTCCAAGGTTTTTTCACGTAAAAATATTGGTGTCATCTTTGATTTATTTTCTACACTTTTATTTATTATTACATGGTTTATATTGTGATCGAATTGAATTAAAATTGACTATTCTGCAATTAAAATTAAAATTTATCAATTAATTCATAAAAAGTCTATTCACCCCTCTAGGCTTAGTTCACCATCTTCTAGGTAATTTCAATTGGTATCAGAGCGTGGTTGCCCCGATTTAGGTTAACTACCTAGAGTTAAATCTTGAACCTAGATGATGGAATTTCTTCGTGAACAAGGTTTCGTTGATAGGTCCCCTGTTGTTGATAGGTTAAATAATGAGGGTGATGATGATTGTGATTATTCGCTTCAAACTAAGTACAATAAATTGTATGATAAGTACATCCATCTTAGTGAAGTTTTCTCAAAATCTATTGTTAGATTTAAAAATGTTGACAAGAAAAAAGAATCTTCAAGAGAAAAATTAACCAGCATTACTCATGATTTTAATCAACACATGACTAATAAGTCTGAATGGATTGAAAGTTTGAAAAAGTCTGAAAAAGAAAGGATGGAGGTTTTAAAGAGTGTAGAAGATCTCAATAAGGAACTAATAGCTGTAAGATCTAATTTCATTGAGAAATCTGTGAAGATTGGAGATTTGGAGAAGAATTTGGAAGATGTTAATTCAATTATTCATAGATGTTCTAGTGGAACTAATAAGCTTGATCATATGTTGAGTGTAGGTAAATCTGTGGGAAATACTAAAGGTTTGGGGTTTGAAGGAACACCGAGAAATCATAATGTCATTCCTAAAACTATTTTTGTTAAAGGATCTCATGTAGAATCGAGTTCTTCTTAAGGTAAGTCTGATAGGAATTTTAATGCTCAATCTCATGTCAGAAAACCTATTGAAGGAATGGTTCTTTTTATCTCTAAGGGTTTGAATAATGGTTTTCAAAAGTTTATTCCGATATGCCATCATTGTGGAGTGAAATGTCACATTTGACCTTTATATTCAAAGTTAAAAGGAAAGACATTGAAATGTAAGAGGAAATCGAGAACTCAAAAAATACCCAATGTTGAAGATCAAATTAGGGTTTTGAGTAAAGAGATAAAGAATTTATCTAACCATGCAAGTAAAACACCTAAGATCAGACAAGCATGGGTTAGAAAATGTGAGCTACATTATTGTGATGCTCATACATAGGTTAGATAAAGTGAGCTACATTTTTGTAAGGCTCATACTGAACTTAGAGCATGTGACTCTAGGCACGTGAAAGGAGATAAGTCAGTGATTGATAATCTCAAGGATAGTGATGGTAAGAATGGTTATTTTAATGAAAAGAAAAAGTCTAAAGGTTTAGGAAATGACACCATTATTACTTCTGGTCTACCTAGACTAGAACATGTTAATTGTGATAAGAGTCGAAAGGCTAATTTGCTTAACATTAGTTAGATATGTAATGATTATCAATATGTCAATTTTTGTCATGATAAATGCATTATTTATGACTCTTTTGGAAATTGTCTTATGGAAGGTGTACGTACATCTGATAATCGATATCGCATATTTCCTAAATTTTGTACTGAGAAAGGTCTTGAGGATATATCCACAGGTTCTCAATCAACTGACATCTCTACAAAACCATTAGATTTTCAAAAGCATATTCATCTTAGAAAATCTAGTAGCATATTATCATTAGGATATATGTCTTCATATGTATTATTTTAGGAATATCTTGATTATTTTTTTCCTAGAATTGATACATTATCATGCATTTATTTTATTTTATTTTGTTTATTATTATGTATGCATCATATTTTGCTACCATTAGGATTCTCCATGCATACTTCTTTATGACAAAAAATACCATAAAAATTATAAAATGAAAATTCTTAGCATGTTGAGTTTGGCTAATGGTACAAATGGTTGTCATATTTCACTATATTCTTATATTTACTTTTCTTATTATGCTTATGGGAATTGGAGTTGTTAGTCTGACCTGAGGATATGAGTTATTCACTTAACATGTTTAAGTATTATTTTTAGAAATAATTAACTTTGGGTGTTTGTTTCACTTCGGAGATTACTGTAATACTTGCTGAAACTTATAGTATTTTTCATTTAACTCGAAGTGATATGTAAGTTCATGAGCTATGCTAGATTGATCAATGCTTTTGAATACCTTTTGCATGTTCATGAATGTTGGGGTGATGTTAAAAGAGGAAAGAATGAGATATTTAAAATATAGAAATGCAAAAACTAGTTATTCGATCTGTGTAACCGGGCCTCTTGTCTCAGTAAGCATTGAGTGTTCGCGTAAAAAGGGGAGAAGACTAATGAACATAAATCCCAAGAAAGAAGCTCAGGCCCAGTTGGTCGGGAATAAAAATCTTCGCTGGAAAGTCTAGAGCTTAGAAACACAAAAGAAGGATAAAGTGAAAAAGATGTAAAAGATTATTTGTGAGACATTTAAATGCAATAAGGTCCGAGCTAAATATTTGACTTTTAGTTTAGGTTTTGGACCGAAGTATCATCACGGTTAGTGAGGAGATTATTAGAATTAATACGTATTTTTTTCATCTTAATTGTTTGCTTACATCTGAATATTTTTTATATATGCAAAAATTATGTAAAGCATGTCTTATGACGGCTTATTACTGCAAGGTATGTGTGTTGATTTATTTCACTACTGTGTGTATAATAGCTAAGTTAAATATGCGAATATGATGTGTTAATGATTAGCTCATTGTCTCTAAATGCCCTGCTCACATGTTTCTAAGAACAAAAATATTTTTCTTAGTTTGAGCATATTGCATTCATAAATTAGATTTAAGTTCATGAATTGTAGAGATTTTTGTTACTCGAGAATCTGGATATATTCTTTAGAGTTATATGACTTAATATAAGTTTTGATTTGATTATCTAGTCCTCTCAAATATTTTCCCAATATTTACCACTTGTCTATTTTTTTTGTCTCTCTTGATTATTTTTATTGTTATTTCATTCCTTGTCATTTAAGTGCCAAAAAGGGGGAGAAGTTTATAAAGGGGGGGAAGTATTTAGTAAGGGGGAGAGATATACAATTAAGGGGGAGAATTAATTGCTATTGATTCATGATCATTATGTTTCATGTTGATATTATTTATTTTGTTTATGATCATTTAATATTGATTATTCCTACTATTTGTTTTTCACACTTGTTTTTCATAGGTATGTTTTGTTTAAGTGTTGTGATTGCAGGATTCGTAGATCATCATGAGATCAAAAGAAAACTCTATGTCTATGTTTGTCGGTGTGTGTTCATAGGTATAGATTTTATTTTATCATGAGGATATATTTGTAAAATATGGTTTTGTCTCAGAAATGCCAAGGGGGAGACTATAGGAACATTTATTTATGTAATGACATTATTCTAATCAAAAATCATGTTGAGAGTTTTGTGTTTTAGATTGGCTTGTTGAGTGTTAAATGTGTGTACAAAGTGGTGAAGATATAAAGGATATTCAGTGGAACAATGGCTGGAAGCGACAGTGCAAAGAAGCAAAGATTTCAGAGAAAGTTGTATGTTGTTCCACCGAGTACTCGGTGGGAATGTTACCGAGTACTCGGTAAGGTGAGAACTTTCTCACGGTTTGCGTGAAAGTGGTAAATTATTCCAGAGAGTTTTGCGAACTTGCGCACACTTTCCCACGGTTGGGTAGAACAGCGACCGAGTACTCGATAAGTGGCTACGCAGATTTATTTGTGGGAAGTATTAAATTGAGGTGCAATCAATTCCTAACCACTTTGGGACATGATTAGAATATCAGTATATTGGACTATCATTGATATATTTATTTATATTTTGAAGATTTAAATGGTTGAAATACGAATCCTGATTGTAAAAAGATTATTACCATTAATTGAAGACTATTTTCTATATATATGAGTTAAACCTAAGAGAAGGGTGTAGCTTTTAAGAGATCTCTGCAATTCTTCTACAGATTCATATTCTTCTACAGAGATATATATAGAGATAAAATTATTGAGTAATTATATATTTTATAGTTCTCTCTTGGTTTGAGTTTTTCCAATTGTGCTTCTACACCAAAGATCGTTATGCACAATTGGATGATCTAGTTGTTGAAAAATCTTCACACCACCGTAATCGAAGCAGGAAGCTTCATGATTCTTTGATCCGTTGAGAAGCGGAGTCGTCAGAGTACGGAGATTGGAGCGAGAGCCTTATAAAGCGCGAGTGATTCAAAACTTTCAGACGTCGAGTGGAGAAAGGCAGATCAGAAGCAATTTGTAAATCTAAAACTTCATAGAGTCTTGTACTTCTTGATTCATAGTGCATCATTACCCGAGCGTATCCGTGGTTTTTTACTTGGAGTCTTTCCAAGGTTTTTCCACGTAAAAATATCAGTGTCGTCTCAGATTTATTTTATGCATTTATATTTATTATTGCGTGGTTTATATTGTGATCGAATTGAATTAAAATTGACTATTCCGCAATTAAAATTTTAATTTGTCAATTAATTCATAAAAAGCCTATTTACCCCCTCTAAATTTAGTTCACTATCTTCTAGGTAATTTCAATCTCAATTAATTCACGAGACTTGTGTGAAGCAATTGTTCCCTCCCCACACGTTTCGGACAAGGGCTCGGATTAACGGTAATCCAAACGAAAAGTTTGCACCTAAAAAATATTAAAGTAATGTCGATTACTAATTTTTTTTTTAACTCTGTCAACTCACTCCGGTTAAGCATAATAATCGTTTCATAAACACATATGTCGCAGTTTTTTTATATATAAAATGTCTGTCAACTTTTCATTATTAACATAGCTTTCCTAACAAGTCTAAGTTGTAGAAAAGACTTTTGCAATATGCAAGATAGCATCTTAATTTATAAACTAATCTTACTTTTAAGTTATCAAGGATGGATCGCAAAGGATGTGAATGAAAAAAACCAGAATTTGTATAATAAATTAATGGTGCTTTCATTTGTCATATAGAATTGACTTATGAAAGTTACTAGTGGAAAAGGTGTTCCAATTTTTTATGTGTTCTTCACATTTCTTTTTCTACTAATTTTCTAGTGGAAAAGGTTGAATTTGATAATGTAAAAGGAATATATAGTCGAAAGTGAGTTCAGTTCGTTTACCTTATGTTTGAACTATATAATTCAAAGTTATTTGATACATACTTTTAAATCTGATATTATTCGAATCCGTTTAATTATTATCGTGATTTCAACTTCAAGCAAAACCGATATCGCGATCGTGGTACACATTCATTACATGGTAGAATTAATTATTTAATTTCCTGTGTCCAATTTAATTGGAGAGCAAAGTCATAAATAGGCACTCCTTTTAACTATAATTAATTCGTAATTTCAACTTTAGATGTTTAACTGATCAAGTTCATCAATAACTAAATACCCAATTAATTTAGGAAAAAGAGTAAATAATCACAATATTATATACCAAGTATGATAGTTAAGGGAATTTGTTGCATAAATTATATTTTAGAAAGATTATTTGTGAATTTAATCATAATTCAGGAAGGTTTATTTTCACTTAACCCTGAATGAAACAAAGAGTATACAAACAAACGTTAGTACCGTACACATGTTTGGGCTAAGTTGATTAAATTAGTATACAAACAAAAGTTGGTACCGAACACATGTTTTGGGTAAGTTGATTAAACTAACACTCTTGTGTAATTGTTGGCTGGCCATTAGGTTAAGTAAATAATTTTGGTTGATTGGAGAATATGCATACTCTGTCTTAGTTAGATGATTAAATTATTAATGACTCAATAAACAACATAGTGATTAAGTTTGTGGAATACTAACATCTCTTCTAAATCTCAGAAGAAGAAAAATTAGACTTTTTAGGTGACATGATGCGATGTTTCAAGTCCTACTTGGAATATGGTTAAGGATAAAGAAGAAGATAATTATTTGACAAAAGTATAACAATCCTTATGTAAAGCATAGAAGAATTGGTATCATGTTTGATTCTTATTGTGCAAGTGTTGAAGTGCATGATTATTGTTGGAAGATTCTAGATGCTCTAATTATATGTGTTAGTAATAAATAGTGTGTGTCTCACATCGGTTTCTGTAAATGCAGAAAAGTTACACAATAGAAATCGGAAAAAATTCGGACCTCTTCTCATCAATCAAAGTCTTCTATTTATACACAATTGTGATAAATGGGTCAAGCCCATGTACCCAGGTTTATCAATCCCTCAAATCAAGGAATTTGATAAACTCTACCCTTTTTTGGACTCTTTATTCTATAATTGGATTAATCCTTGCCTTGTGGACCACACTTTAGCTTCTAGATTTTTCCATGGGCCCATTGTTGTTTTCGGCCTGCTTGTCTTCAGCCCATCCGCCTTCCGGCCCATCGGTCTTTAGCCCATCTGTCGTCGGCCCATCAGTCTGGTGGCCCATTTATAATTGGGCCAAATATTTCAACCATTACACAGGCCCCTGAGGTTATGGGTTTTTGTAAAAAGCCCATGACCGAAAAATTTCAAACAATACTAGATATATATATACATTCATGCACTTTTTAGGGGAAAATGAGGTATGGTGAGTTATCAACCAATTATGAGCATTTATTGGCATTTTGAAATGTGCGGCCATCATTCCCTTGATTGCCGCACCATAACGGCTCATCGTGGGTTGCGCGACCTTCGGGCTTCTTGCAACCCTTTGGCCTCCTTCTCCCCTTCTATAAAATCCACACTTCTCCATTTCACTTCTTATTTCACACTTTGCAATTTTCTGCTCTAGTCTCTTTCTTCCTTAGTTTTTCATCATTGGGTTTTATTTTCTTGTTCTTGCCGTAATCCTTCCCGTCAATCGTTCCGGATTTAATTAGTAGGACAGAACCCTGCTGCTACCCGAAGCTCCTGTGATTCTCCGTTCGCCAACCGAGTAAGTTGACCAGTCATTTCTTCTCCTTTCTTTTAATTTTCATCTTTGCCCCCTTCTGTCTCTTCTACATTTCTTTAGAATCATGTCTGATAGTGACGACACCCGGTCAGTAGAGGAAGTCGTTTTATCTTCTACCTCCGGCACCGATCCCACTAGCAGTGACAATCCCCAGCCCATTCCCGATAGACCCAAAAAGACCATTCCTCCAAGTACTGACCTTCCGGGTTCCTCAACGACCGATCCTGCGATATCTAAGCCTTCTGAACCATTCGTTGTGGCCCCACTTAAGAGGAACCGGCCTGAAATGGACGTTAAACATCTTCGGGCTGAGACCCAAGTTCCCAAGGACGTTGATGTGTCCCCTTACCCTGGCTACCTAGATTTTACCCAGAGCCAGGGCCTAGCTCCCGGTAGCATTCTGCTATCAGCATCTCATCTTAGGGTTCTAAGGTTTCCTCTACATCCCTTTTTTCACTACGTGTTTTTCATGCTAGGGTTGCACCCTCTTCAACTGAACCCGAACAGCTTTAGGATCATATCCATGCTCCTGTTGTATAACAGGGATATGGATCTGAACTTAGGTCTAGTGGACCTCCTCCTTTGTTATTTTTTCCAAAATGCCAGAGCGAGTAGGGGTAGATACAACATTTTCCCCTTTCAAGGCCGCAGCATATGCACCGATACTGAAAAATCGGATAAGGGATGAAAAGAACGAATGGTAGTAGTGAGTGGCAATTGGTCATACCCCTTTTCTCGTATATTCCCGATCCCTAACAAGTTTGGTCCCATTCGTCTGCCTGTCTACCGCCCCCTTCATAAGGTTTCCTGCCTCTGTGACCACTGTGACCTTCATCGGGGGGACTATGCCTTCAAATTTCTAGGTTATGAGGACAAGGACCTTCCCCTTACCCTTATAAAGCACCGGATAGGCCTCTTGAAAACCCATGTCTGGGCCAAAACCCGATCGGCTACTGACCTGCTGACCTTGGACAATCTTGAGTCAATCTCTAACATGGGCGCTGGTGTTGACAGGACGGACTTGCCTGACAAACCAACGTCTGCCAGAATTCCTCAAGTTCCCGAAGGGATCACGCTTGTTGATGCTGTGCCATTGTCAACAGCACCGTCTTCAACTTCGGTACCTCAACCTATTCAGAGCCCGACTGCGCCACCAGTACAGAACCCATCGGTTCCTCCTCCGCCTCCTGCTAATGCTCCGACTGTGAGGACCCGATCCAGTGCAACTGGTGGAGTGGGTACTAAAAGGGCCAGGACACAAGCCGAAAATGCTTCTTCAAGAGAAGCTCCTGCTGCCCCTGAATCATCCCAAGCTCTGGTTCCTTGGGAGCCTAAGTTTCTGCTGCCAGATGGGACCCCAGTCTGTGTTGATCAAATCACTCTTAATCATCCGGAAGCTCTTCGGTCTATGGCCAAAGGGATCTGGACACCAGCTGATAGGGTGGCTCAGACAAAAATCACCAGAACTGATCTGGCCAAGAGGACTTCGATAATGGTTATGGAGGTAAAAAGACTTTGTCTAACCTTTGTGTTCTCTATTTCGTTTGTCTGATCGCTATTTATGTAATAATCCAATCTTTATTGTGCAGCTTCTCTACGGTGTTCAGGCCTACAACAACTTCCTTGAGACTGATGTCAAAGAAATGGCCGGTATGAAGGCCCAAATAAAGCAGAATGAGATCCATCGGGTTTCTCTAGTTAAGGAGGCGGACGGTCTCCGACAGACCGTTTCTGAACAGAAGACTCTTCTGGAAACCGGTGAAGCGGAAAGGCAAACCCTGACTGCCAAAAAACTGGTTCTGGTTGCCGAACTGGAAAAAACGAAGGAGGCTGCCAGGAAGATGGCGGCTGAAAAAGCTGAGTCTGATAGACTTTTGGCAGAATCAGGAAGGCTTCTGTCCCTTGAGCGGGAAAAGGTCGAAGTATGCCGTTTGGGAGGGCTTGACATGTTCAAAAGATACAGTGCCATCTGCGACATCCGAACGGTCAGGGCCTGGCGGCGGAGGCATGAATTGGAGCATATCCCTCTGGAATCCCGGGAATTCAAGACCGCAGAGGAATTCGATGCCCATATGGGAGTATCCTTTCCTTATGAAAACCCTCCTACCTCTGAGAACGAGAAGCGCTTCGCCGCCATCCTGAAGGGGGAAGAATACCATCCTCCTGAACAGTAGCTAGGGCAATTTTATATATATTTAGTTTCCCCCAATGGGCTAATTTCTTGTAACTTCCTTCTTTTTTAATGAACAAGAACTTTTTATTCCTTTTTCCAGTGATTATTCGTCCTTTGTGTTGGTTTTTTTTTTTTTTTTTTTTTTAAACAAACATGAAGCCTTCGGGCATTTGGCCCCTGAGGCTTGATTTCATCCTCTGGGTAGTTCAAATTAGGTTTGAACTCAAACACTTAGGAAATTTTAACAATCATGAAGCCTTCAGGCATTTGGCCCCTGAGGCTTGATTTCTTCCTCTGGTTAGTTCAAATCAGGTTTGAACTCAAACACTTAGGAAATTTTAACAAACATGAAGCCTTCAGGCATTTGGCCCCTGAGGCTTGATTTCATCCTCTGGTTAGTTCAAATCAGGTTTGAACTCAAACACTTAGGAAATTTTAACAAACATGAAGCCTTCGGGCATTTGGCCCCTGAGGCTTGATTTCATCCTCTGGTTAGTTCAAATCAGGTTTGAACTCAAACACTTAGGAAATTTTAACAAACATGAAGCCTTCGGGCATTTGGCCCCTGAGGCTTGATTTCATCCTCTGGTTAGTTCAAATCAGGTTTGAACTCAGACACTTAGGAAATTTTAACAATCATGAAGTACTTGTATAAAAGTAGAATCTATCTTTATTGAGATGAATTTGAAAATCATGAGGCAGAGGTGCCGATATCGGGCACAGATGCTTCGTAACAAAGGTGTCATAGAAAGACACAGTCTTATTTCTTAACAAGAAAAGTAACTATCTAAGGATAATACCTCTTTAAGCGATAAGCATTCTGAGAGTTGGACTCGAGGCGGCCTGTCTCGTTCTTCCGAACCCGATAAGCACCGCGTTCGATTACCTTAACCACTGTGTAAGGTCCCTCCCATGTCTCTCATAATTTGCCTACAATACCAATCTTCCTTCTGAGCACCATATCGCCTACTTGGAACTCTCTTCTTTTGACTTTCTGATTGAACCGCGCTCTGACTTGCTGCTGATAGGCAGCTAGTCTTATTTCGGCGGCTTCCCATCTTTCTTCCAGGAGGTCAAGATCATGGGCTAGGTGCTGATTGTTTGGACCTTATTCCCATGCTTGACTCCTTAAAGTAGGTACTTTTAGCTCGATCGGGATAACTGCTTCGGCCCCATAAGCCATGGCGAAAGGGGTTTCTCCAATTGGCTGTCTTGGAGTAGTCCGATAGGACCACAACACCTCAGGCAATTTCTCTAACCATGCCCCTTTTGCATCTTCAAGTTTTTTCCTCAGTGTGTCAAAAATGGTTCTATTCGTCCTTTCGGCTTGCCCATTTCCCTGCGGGTATCCGACGGAAGAAGTGTTTTGATTGATCCCATGCTTTGCTAAGAATGCTTTAACCTTTCTATTGTCCAGGTTGGTGCCATTGTCCATCATTATGGTTCGGGGTAGGCCGAATCTACAGATGATGTGGCTCCAGATGAATTTTATAACATGACTGCATGTTATGGTGGGGTATGCCTCCGCTTCCACCCATTTGGTAAAATAATCAGTAGCCAGGATAACATGTGTGGTACATCGTATTGCCTGAGGGAGAGGACCTACAATGTCCATACCCCATCGGGCAAAAGGGTGAGGAATAATAGTTGGGTTTAAGAACTCCGGCGGTGGGTGAATGGCATCTCCATGAAACTGACATTTTTTGCAGTGTCTGACATAAATTTCAGCGTCCCTTGCCAGGTAGGGCCAGAAATACCCCTAGGTGAGGATTTTATGAGCTAGGGACCTTCCTCCGGAGTGATTGCCACAAGCTCCTGCATGAATCTCTTCCATAACTGTCGATGCCTCGGAGGGGGTGAGACATCTCAAGTATGGTCCAGAAAAAGACTTTCGGTATAGCTGGCCGTTGTATAGGGCGTATCTGGTTGCCTTCATTCTTATCTTCCGGGTTTCTGACTTTGATTCAGGCAATGTACCAAATCTCAGATAATCTACTATCGGATCCATCCAACTTGGTTCCCATGGGATAACCATTACCTCTTCGGGGGGTTCCAAGCTGGATCGGGCGATGAAGTTCATCGGTACAGTGCGAGTCATACTTTCTCTTGTGGCGGAGGCTTGGTTAGCTAGATGATCTGCTGCAGAATTGTCCCCTCTGGGAATCTGTTCAAAGTTTATTTGCTGGAACTCTTCAGCCTCCCTTAGAACCAGTTTCTTGTAGGCTTCCATCTTCGGCTCTCGGGTTTTATACTCCCCATTTAACTGTCGAACGACTAGCTGGGAGTCACTTCGTACCTCTGCTCTTTGGACTTGAAGGCTTCGGGCTAACCGAATTCCTGCAAGGATGGCTTCATATTCTGCTTCGTTGTTAGAGGCTGGAAATTCCAGTCTAACGGATTGTTGGATTTTAGTACCATCCGGTGTTACGAGCACTACTCCAATCCCTGCTCCGTTGATGTTGGATGATCGATCTACGAACACGACCCACAATCCAGGTTCACCTTCTTCTGTGGAGTCAGTAGTTTCTGTTTCCAACAGGAAGTCAGCTACTGCCTGTCCTTTGATGGTCGTTCGGGGGACATAGGTTATGTCAAAAATCCCCAGTTCAATCGCCCATTTTGATACTCTCCCAGATAACTCAGGTTTCGCCATTATGGATCTGATTGGAGTTACAGTAGGTACTATGATCGGGTGTGCTTCAAAATAATGCCGCAGACGTCGTTTAGCATTGATCAACGATAGTACCAGCTTCTCCTGCTTTGAATAACGGGTTTCTGCATCAGCAAGGGATTTGCTGGTGTAGAAGACTGGTGTCTGGTACCCTTTGCCCTCCTTGACCAGAGCGGCGCTGGTAGATGTTACCGAAATGGCCAGATACAGGTGCAGCGGCTCATCGGCTTCAGGGGTTGCCAGGATCGGGGGCTTCGCCATGTAACTTTTGAGTTTGTGCAGGGCCTCCGCTTGCTCGGGCCCACAGACCTCTCCTTGTGCCGCTCTTATTGCCTGAAAGAACGGCCTGCACCGATCGGTTAACCGAGAGATGAAACGACTGAGGGCCGCTATTCTCCCGGTTAGCACCTGGATTTCTTTCCGGGACTTTGGATCAGCTGTCTCTACGAGAGCTTTGACTTGTGCAGGGCTAGCTTGTATTCCCGTCCGATCAACTATGTGCCCCAAAAACTGGCCTGAGGATACTCCGAAAGAACATTTGGCCGGATTGAGCTTCATATTGTACTTCCGGAGGGTGTTGAATACCTGCTGCAGATCGGCTAGATGGTCTCCTTTTTCCTTGCTTTTGACCACTGTGTCGTCGATGTAGGCTTCGATGGTGGATCCCATCATCCCTTGGAACACCCTTCTGACCAACCTCTGATAGGTAGCACCTGCGTTCTTTAGTCCGAAAGGCATAACTGTATAACAAAATGTACCTGACTCAGTGATGAACGCAGTCTTTTCCTGGTCCTCCGGATCCATTCGGATCTGGTTATAGCCAGAGTATGCATCCAGAAAGCTCAGGCGTTCGAATCCTGCGGTGGCATCTACCATCTGGTCGATCTTTGGTAAAGGGAAACAGTTTTTTGGGCATGCTTTATTCAGATCAGTGAAGTCAACACATACCCTCCATTTGTCGTTTTTCTTCTGGACCACCAACACGTTTGCCAACCAGGAAGGATACTGGACCTCTTTTATGAATCCTGCTTGCAGAAGTCGATCAACCTCTTCGGCTATGATCTGGTTTCGATGGGCTCCCATTCGTCTTTGTTTCTGTCTAACGGGCTTCGCGCTGGGATCCACATTGAGAGAATGCAGGGAAACTGATGGATCAATACCGGTCATGTCCATGTGGCTCCACGCAAATATGTCAGCATTGGATCGGAGAAGGGATTCCATTTCTTCTTTTTCCTGTGGATTGAGGCCCGAACCAACATAGGTAAACCTTTCAGGGCGATCGTGACAAATTTGAACTTCCAGTAGTTGTTCAACTGCTACCGGTGATCCCGAACCGCCCTTCTGTAATTGCTATTTGGTATCAAGTATTGTCTTGGACTGCGACTTTTGTTCCGGTTCCATTCTCCTTTTTAGGCTTTTCATAGTGACTGCGTAACACTCCTTTGCTGCTACCTGATCACCCCTGATATCGATTACGTCAACTCCGTTTGGATCAATACACCGCATGACCTGATGCATGGTCGAAGGGACTCCGTGCATACGATGGATCCATCCCCTTCCCATGAGGAGATTATAGGAAGGTTTGACATCCACCACCACGAAAGTCTCTCGGAGTGTGCGCCTTGTTGCCGTTACTGGTAGTTGGATTTCCCCCACTGGTTCCACTCTCTTTCTGTCGAATCCTGCTATCAGGCTTCTGGATGGGACTATTTCCTGGGGGCTGATTTCCAATTTCTCAAAGGCCCATTTGGTGATAATGTTGGCACTGTTTCCTGGATCGACCATTACCCTCTTGATCAGACAGTTGGAGACCATGAGGGAGATAACCAGGGGGTCGTCATGAGGTGTCTGAATATTCCGCATATCTGCAGAGGTGAAAGTAATCCGGGCGTCCTTTTTCGGGCTTCGGAATTCGGTGACTTCGCCAACCCTTCGTAACTTCTGGGCTTACCGCATCTGTGATCTACAGGCTTCTTCCACTTCTGACCGACTGGGCCCTCCATGGACCATGTGAATGACCCGCACGGGTTGTCCCATAGCTCCCTTAGCAGGAGCATGCGTCGCTTGATCTGGCCGGGTTCCTTCCCTGGCAACATACTCGGTCAGTTCTCCTTTTGCAATCATGGCTTCCACCTGTCTTCTGAGGCTTCTGCACTCGTTAGCGTGGTGCCCGTATTCGCCATGAAAGGCGTAGTGCCTCGACATATCCCTTTGGTCCATCGGCTGTCTAATGGGAGGTGGTGACCGGTAGATTCCTTTGCTCTTTGTTTCCTGGTATAGCTTTGCCAAGGTTACTTTTAAGGGGGTGACCTTTTCCTCAAACCTTGGTCGTTTCTCTGGGGCTGGGGATGGAGCTGGAAGTGCGCTCGGTCTCTTCCGTTCTGGTGCCCGATCCTTTACCCTGGAAAGCTCGGATGCTCTGGCTTCTACTGTTGCAAAGGCAGTCCTTCTTTGTCGTATGGCCAACTCCTCTTCTATTCGGAGGTGCCCCTGTGCCCTGGAGTTGAGCTCCCCAATATCGGTTGGTGGCCTTTTGAATAGGGATTGGTGGAACTTGGTTCCAGGAATCAGGGCCATTCTGAAGGCTTCGACGGCTGAATGCTGATCGCAGTTGTCAATTGAAGACATCTCCACATTGAACCGTGAAACAAAACTTTTCAGGGATTCGCCCTTCTCTTGGATCATGGTGAACAAACTGGAGATAGTCTTCCTCTGCCTTTTATTGCCGAAGTATTGTGCAATAAATAACTCGCAGAGTCTGAGCCAGCTACCGATCGATCGGGGCGGTTGCTTTCTGAACCACAGGAGGGCTGCTTCGGTCAGGCTGGTGGGGAAAACTTTACAGAGTAAGGCCTCGTTCTCGTTGTAAACATTCATCTTGGTATGAATGTGATAGATGTGTTCGGTTGGATCTTTTGTGCCATCGAACAGGGTGAACTTCGGTAATCTGAACCTTTCTGGATAGGGCACGCTGGTGATCGAGACAGTGAATGGTGTCTGAACGGCGTCTATGGATGCCTCGGATGCCAGATCGATTGGGGTCTGTACCTTCAGATCCCTAAGCACGTCTCGCTGAAATCTTGACATGATTTCCTCCAGTTTTTTCATGGTCAGGACCTCCTCGGGGTTTCGTGCCCCCAGAACTTGTAGGGATGACTCTGCCTGTTCTTCGCGATCATTGTGGGCCTTAGCGGGTGGGTCATCTTTGTCTATCTGGCGGCCTATGGATTGTTCGCGCTGGCCGGACTGCTCATCATCATGGGCCTCCTGTGGGTTCTGCAGTTGAGCCAATTTTGCTACCAGTTCAGCGTTCTGCCTTTCTAATTCGGCAGTCCTCTCCTCAAGGGCTCTCCTGATCGGATCTTCTGGTTGTTGGCCTCCGTTTGGAGGCAAATTGGTCTGTTGTGATCGTGTGATCGCCATTGATGGTACGGTTCTTAGCTTTTTTGTAGAGGGTGGGAAGCTTATTGAAAAAGATTTCAATAATAGGGAAGTCTTCCCACAGACGGCGCCAATTGTGTAAATGCAGAAAAGTTACACAATAGAAATCGGAAAAAATTTGGACCCCTTCTCATTAATCAAAGTCCTCTATTTATACACAATTGTGATAAATGGGTCAAGCCCATGTACCCAGGTTTATCAATCCCTCAAATCAAGGGATTTGATAAACTCTACCCTTTTTTGGACTCTTTATTCTATAATTGGATTACTCCTTGCCTTGTGGACCACACTTTAGCTTCTAGATTTTTCCATGGGCCCATTGTTGTTTTCGGCCTGCTTGTCTTCAACCCATCCGCCTTCTGGCCCATCTGTCATCGGCCCATCAATCTGGTGGCCCATTTATAATTGGGCCAAATATTTCAACCATTACAGTTTCTTATTAAATATGCTTGTATACTCAGCATATATATATAGGTCATTTATGTACAGTTACAATACACACAAAAATACAATAAAAACTTTTCTTCTCTCAAAATTAATTTGGTATCAGAGCCTAATTAATTGGGAAAATAAAGGGGAAACCCTAACCCTAGTTTGTGCCACCGTCGCTGCCGCCGTTCTCACCCCCAACCACCGCCGCCGCCGCCGATGGCAACCTAAAATTCGCTATTTGTAGCCCAAGTTTTTCCTCTGGTTTCTTTTGGTTGATTTCTTTTCAAGGGTTTATCTTTCTGCTATTGCTAGTTTGAGAGTGATCTAGTTTTTCCTTCTTCTCTTTGGGTCATTTGTGTCTGACCTGGTTAGTTGGTGATGTTGTTGAATTAAAGGCTATTTTAAACTTTCTTCTATTTTGTTCTCTCTCTGGTGTTTTATTTGCATATAGTTGTTATTTGTGATTGGTCTTTTTGGTTGAAATTTGATAATGGCCAAATCTAGTGATGTCATTGTTATGTAGACGGATTTACCATTTACCAGAGGGAGGATTGTATCCGAGCTATTGAATGGCCGGAATTTTGTTCGCTCTGGGTCTCCTTCATGGATCATAGACTCTGGCGTGAATGATCACATGACTGGTGAGTTAGCTTTATTTTCCTCACCCTTGACTTCCACACATCGCAGTGTCCAGATTGCTAATGGCTCATCCACTGTAATTAGTAATGAAGGGGACATTATTCTTACTCCAGATATTACTTTATCTTCTGTTTTTCATATCCCGAAATTAGCATTCAATCTTATTTATGTTAGCCGTCTTGCCAAATCCCTTCACTGTGTTGTTATTTTTCTCTTTGATTGTTGCTTTCTTCAGGACCGGCATTCGAGGAGGAGTTTTGGCAAGGGATATGAGCGGGACGAGTTGTACTACTTCGGGCAGCGTCCCTATTCAGAAACCTCTGCTCTGCAGGCCACTGCTACTACTACTACTACCACTACTGTTTTCGATTTTCCATTTTCTATTTCTATTAAGGATTTACATTTGTGGCATGCTTGTTTAGGGCATATTAATTTCCAATATCTATGCACTTTACTTCATGTTTTATCTTTTGCATGCCAACAATCTAAATGCCAACGCATTACTTGTGAATTGTCTAAACATTGTAGAAAACCCTATATTTCTCGAATGTATCATTCTCCAGCTATATTTGATTTGATTCATTCTGATGTTTGGGGTTCTTCTCCTGTTACTACCTCCTCTAGTCATAGATATTATGTCACTTTCATTGATGATTTTGCCAGGTGTTCTTGGGTGTATTTACTAAAGAAAAAGTCTGATGTTTTCTCTATACTCAAATAATTTCTTGTTATGATTAAAACCCAATTTTCTACCACTGTTAAACAAATTTGCACTGATAATGGGGGGGAATATATCAATGATATTGTTGTCTCACATTTGTCTAGCCTAAGGATTCTCCAACAGTTGACTGCCCCCTACACCCTAGAACAAAATGGGGTGGCTAAGCGTAAAAATTGACATATCATGGAAATTACTCGATCCCTTCTTATAAGCATGAATGTTTCTCACAGTTTTTGGGATATGGCGGTTCTTACTACTATTTTTTTAATATATCGTGTCTCGAGTAAAGTTCTGGGAGGGAAAAAAAACTCCATTTCACATTATTCAACCCAATAAACCTTTGTTTTCCATCCATTTGAAGGTCTTTGGATGTACTTGTTTCACTTAAAATAGGAGTCATTCCTGTACTAAACTTGAAAATAAAGCCATCGGGTGTGTTTTCATGGGATATGCCTCTAAATCCAAAGGTACCGTTGTTATGATGATCCTCTCTCTAGAAGAATGATAATCTCTCTTGATGTTACTTTTTGGGAAGATACCCCCTTCTTTCCCAAAGGTGGTGACTCCACTCATATGGATCATCTACCTTGCCCTATTCCTATGGTTGAAGGATATGCTGACAAGTCTACTCCTAATAATCTGCCACCTGTTGTTGGTAGCCCTGTTTTACAGTACAGTCGTCGCCTCAGACCTCCTATGCCAGATCCTCCTCCGAATGAAAGTACTTCATTTATTCCTCCTTCTCCCCCGTATCCTACTCGGGATCGTCGTCGTCCCATTCGTCTTAATCTATCCTGCAGTACTAAACATCCTATTGAGAATCATATTTCGTATAGAGCTCTGTCTTCAACTTTTCAGGGATTCCTTGTAAAAATTGATTTTATTCTTGTACTGAAGACAATTGGAGAAGCCTTGTTGTGTCCAGAATGGACCAAGGCAATGCAGGAAGAAATGAATGCTTTGGAGGAAAGTGGTACCTGGGAGTTAGTTCATCTACCTGAGGGGGAGAAACCAGTTGAATACGGGTGGGTCTATACCGTTAAATTCAATGCCGATGGATCTGTTAGTCGTTATAAAGTCAGGCTGGTAACCAAAGGATTCACACAAGTGTCTGGGAAAGATTTCTCAGCTACTTTTGCTCCTGTTGCAAAACTTACCACCATTCGACTCTTTGTTTCTCTAGCAGCTTCTCATTCTTGGCCCCTGCATCAAATGGATGTCGAGAATGCTTTCTTCAATGGAGAATTGGATGAGGTGATCTATATGGATCTTCCACCGAGTTTTCGGGCTGAGGGGGAGTATTCAGGGATGACATGCAAATTGAATAAATCACTATATGGGCTCAAACAATCTCCTAAAGCTTGGTTCGCTTGATTTAGTGAAGTTGTTATTTCCTTTAGTTTTCAGAGGTGTCATAATGATCATACATGCTTTTTTCGACATAATGTTAAAGGAGAGTGTGATCTTATCTGTTTATGTTGATGACATTATTCTGAGCGGAGACGACGATTGTGGGATTGATTGAGTAAAAAAGGATCTGAGGTCTGCTTTTGATATCAATGATTTGAGACAGCTGAAATATTTTATGGGTATTGAGGTTGCTAAGTCTAAAATGGGAATCTCTCTATCTCAGCGAAAGTATGTTTTGGATTTGCTAAGGGCCCGTTTGGTAGGCGGTTTGGTCTGGTCTTATCTGGTCCGGTCTAGTCTAGTCTTATCTGGGTGGTGTTTTGAAAGTTTGTTTGGTAAAGTTGTTTGGTCTTATGGTCTTATTCAAGTTGTTTGGTCTTATGTTTGGAAAATAATACAAAAAATAAAAAAATAATATATAAAATTCAAAAATATATATTAAGTATGAAAAGTATATAAAATTTGAAAAGATATAAAAAATTTGAAAATAATATAAGAAATTCAAAAATAACATATTTTTCAAATTTTATAAATTATTTCGAATTTTTATATTATTTTTTGAATTTTATATATTATTTTTTATTTTTTATATTATTTTCAAATTTTTTATATTTTCTCAAATATATATATCTAATTTTGTATATTATTTTTGAATTTTATATTTTTTTTCAAATGTTTATATTATTTTTCAAAACTTATATTTTATTTTTTAAATTATATATATATATTTAAAAATTTCTATATTAATTTTGATTTTTATATATTTGTTTCGAATTTAATACATTATTTTAAAAAAATTATATTATTTTTCAAATTTTATATATTATTTTCGAATTTTATACATTATTTTTTATTTTTTCTATTATTTTGGAATTTTTTTATTTTCCCAAATTTTAAATATATTTTTTGCAGTTTATATATTAATTTTGAATTTTATATATATGTTTCACATTTTATACATTATTTCAAATTTTTTATATTATTTTTTTAATTTTATATATTATTGTCAAATTATATATTTTTTTTAATTTTATATATATTTTTCAAATTTTATGGTCTTATGTGTTAAGACAATTGTATATAAGACCACTTGAGACCATTTTTTCTGGTTGTCTCAAATTACCCCTTTTGGTCCTAAGTGGTCCTTATTTTTTTGGAACCGTGTTGCCAAACAGTGTCCGGTCCCAAAAAAGCCATTATGAGACCGGACCACATGGGACCGGACCGCGAACCAAATAGGGCCTAAGTGATTCAGGGATGACGGGATGCAAACCAGCCTTTACTCCCATGGACCCAAACATAAAGTTGTCTACAGAATCTGGGGACCCGTTGCCTGATCTTATCATGTACCAGAGACTTGTTGGGAGATTGATCAATCTTACGAACACTAGGCCCGATATTGCATTTGCGGTAAGTCTTGTGAGTCAGTTTATTCACGCTCCTAGGACTGCTCATATGGATGCTGCTTATCATATTCTAAGGTATCTAAAGTCATATCCGGGTCTGCGACTATTCTATGACTCAACCAACACCTCAGAGTTCTCTTGTTTCACTGATGTGGACTATACAGGGTCCAAGACTGATCGAATGTCTACTTCAAATATTTCCACCTTCAATGGGAATCATCTTTTGTCTTGGAAAAACAAGAAGCAATCAGTTGTGTCTAGATCATCAGCAGAAGCAGAGTACAGGACTATGGCTCAAGGGACATGTGAAGTTATATGGCTTCAGTCCATTCTTAGAGAGCTTGGTTTTCAGACTTCTTCTCCTTCAACCTTATATTGTGATAACAAATCGGCTATTCAGTTATCTTCAGACTCAGTCATTCACGAAAGGACTAAACATATAGAGGTTGATATTCATTTCATTAGGGAAAAAGTTAAAACCAAGACTATTGCTCCAATTTTTATTCGTTCAGCAGATCAACTTGCAGATGTGTTTACCAAGCTTGTGGGACCATATCTTCTCAAGTCTTCTATTTGCAAGTTGGGAGTGAAAGATATCTTTGATCCAGCTTGAGGGAGAGTGTTGAAGTACACGATTATTGTTGGAAGATTTTAAGTGCTCTAATTATATGTGCTAATAATAGATAGTGTGTGTCTCACATCGGTTTCTTATTAAACATGTTTGTATACTCAGCCTATATATATAGACCTTTTATGTACAGTTACAATACACAAAAAAATACAATAAAAAAATTTCTTCTCTCAAAATTAATTGCAACCAATTCGTTAGGGTCGAGACGAAAGTGAAATACTTATTTCTTTGATTCACGTACAAGATTAGAGAAGTGTCGGAGATTCTAGAGGTTACCTTTCCATATGAGCCTGGTGTTGGAAGCTGCACAGAGTCTTCTGGAGAACCTTCCTGTCTCCATCTTTTCCTATGGTTTCTCATGTAAAGATAAGGGGGATTCCCAGAGAAAGATTAGTCCCATATTTCTTTTTTCTTGAAACAAGCTCTCAAGTAATAAATAGAAGAGCAGAAAATCACGGACATAGTTCAACCCTTATCCGATTCATGTGGGGGCCGAGGGGTCACCTTACACGTGTTCCGTGAATTAGTCGAGATAGACGTAAGCTAACCCGGACATCACAGTTGTCAAAAAAAAAAATTTGAGTTGCGCCATGCATATGAAAAATGTATTTTCGTGTGTGTGTATATATATATATATACATAGACACGTGTATTTTAAGAATAATGATTACCAAAACTTCTAAAATAAAAAAGCATAATGAAAAATGAATAGTTTAATTTAGTAAATATATATTATTTAGATGACGAGTCGTATTTCATTTTGCGATTTCTCTGTGATTCAGAATCCCAAAGTACAAAATTCTTGTGGTTTAGTTAGGGACTTGACAATCTCGTTTCGTAGTATATGATCATAATAGTCCACATTCTTTTTCAATAAGAATGATTTTATTTTCCGGACTTTTGCCCCCCGCCCCCCCAATAGATGCAAAATGCAGTTTTGTACTCCGACAACCAAAGAATGTGAATTTATTTTTAATAACGCAAAATTTGAAAAAACCTGGTTAAATTTATAATGAGCTGAATTATCTACTTATATTATCAAAAAGTGTAAATGGCTGGTCTTGACACTTGCACATGCTTCGAATTAATGTTTAAATCCAAAAAAAAATACCCTTCAATATAGTCACAGTGCCCTCTTCTTTTATATAAGGAATGAATATCTTCAGATGTTGCAATTCTTACTAATTTGACTTACTTTATATACTTATATAAATATCTCTTCAAATTCTCTTTTAAAATGGCACATGAATAGGGGTTAAAAAAAATGGTTTCGGGCCGAGGGCTGGCAAAATGAGATACGAAACGATAACACGACATTAATTAAAAGAGTTAGGGTTGACCATAAAAGAGTTGACGTTGTATAACGGTCGACCCGAATACGACACGAGAATATAAGGGTCGACCTGAACACGACATGTTTGACACGATTATATTTATTTTTATTTTTATTTTTTTCTCTTCTCTAATGGATCATGGGTTGAAATATATCAATAAACTATTACTGAATCATGTCAAATTCAATTTAATTTTGTTGATAAGAGGTTAAATATTTCGTTTCGTGTTAGATTATGTCAAATTTAATTTAATATATTATAATAAATAGGCTAAATGAATTACATGGGTCGACACGAATAACATGTGGGTTTGATTAGGGTGAGCATATTTGACACATATATTAGCCAGATCTTTTTGGACAAGACACGATCTCAACTTGGCACGAACACGACCTACCGACACGTATTATCAGCCCTAGGTGAAGGTAGGGACCGCATCAGACAACCATTCATCTCGCCCTGAAGTGATTATACTGTTTAATTATTTTACATACTTTTAAATATATTACAAATGTAATGTATTCATTTTGAGTCTTCTTGTTACGAACTTGTATTTTAATTTAGTTTGATTTATGCTACTGGAATTTTGAGACTACGTTGTTTATCCTAATTTTATTGGTTTGATTGGCACTTGAAATTGAGAGAATGTTAAATTTTTACTTTGTTTGATCGAATATTAAACTTGTTTGTTAGATTATTTTAACATAAAATGTAAAGAGAGTCCTAGTTTTCAGTTTACTTTGATGTAACCAATTTACAAAGTACATATGCCTGAATTTTCAAGAGAAAAAAAATATGAGCAGCTAAACTCGAAGGGAGAAAGTCAATATTTAGAAAACAAAAAAATGATTAATATGTTATGCACGAGGAAGATGGGAGCGAAGCATGAAAAGTTACGGGAATGAAGGGGGATTTTTGTTTGGTTTCGAAGCCCTAATAGGGGTGAGGATTTACATTGTTTCAGTTGTTGTGATGAAAAATAACACCAAACTACCCTTTTGTTATCCCTAACAATATGTATGTTGGTATTTGATTATTTTATGAATATGCGTGTATATATATATATATATATATATATTCATTCATTTTCTTAAACCTGCAATCCATGTTCTCAATATTTGCTTGGTAAAGGAGTGAAGAGTCCTATTTCTCAGCTTATAGTAAATTTACTTTTACATTTTTCCAATGTTTTATACAGTGGGAAATTTTTTTATAAAAGAATAATGGGGCTTGTTTGAAAGTGATCTCGGATCAAACTTAAAAGCATCCAGTATGCATATTAATTTGGTTAGCTGAATTTTCCTTTAGTCGGGCAAATGATCCTTACCCCTGCCCTGAGTACTGCAACGAACAAAAAAATACAGCAAAATTATAACCAGTTGCAAAGCAAAATTATAACCAGTTGCAGCATCTTTCATAGGAAAATGCAGCAAATAAAAAATGCAGCAAAAATATTTTGCTGATTTTCCTATAAAAGATGATGCAACTGATTATAATTTTGCTGCATTTTTTTTTATCGTTGCATCACTCAGGGCAAACGATCCTAATCCTTCAAGGCAGACGATCCTTACCCACAAGACTGGCTATATTTAACGATTTAATTAGCTAGTGAAATGACCCCATAACACAAAATAAATAAATAAATAAAAGGGGGAGCAAAGTTATAGATGATGAATTGGCTAGTACCATCCTAACTTTCATGAGTTCGAACAACCAAATTATCTTTCATGCTAAGGTGACTAGTCAAAACATAAGATTTAGCCCTTCAATTTGGCGAGTAGCATTCCGGAGAATTTGGTGAGTAACATTCCGGATGCTCTAAGAGGACAGGTTGCTCTATTTTAATTATTTCGTAACTTACTCCTCTACTAATATAATATAGGGCTATTAATAAACAATCCCTTATAATTTTAAATTCTTGACAAGCACCCCCTGAGGTGTCAAATAACCCTCTGCACTTTTCTCATCTTATAGACAGCCCCCACTTAGTTAGTATTCCGTTAACAAACACCCCCTACCGTTAGAAATTGATATTTTATGGCCAAAATACTCCTAAAATAAATTGGTAACTAAATTAAGAATTTTTAGTAAATTACAAATTATTACTCCCAAAATAAGTGTCCATTTTGAAAAGTCAAAGCATTTTATTTGGTCAATTTACCAGTTTAACCTTCAAGCATTAAAGTTATAAACACATATAATTTATAAACGATCACATCATTATAGTGGACCACGGGTAAAGGTAGTGTTTTATTCATTAACACTACAATAAAAAGTCATCCTCTTAAAAAATTGAATTCCCCAAAAGGGATTTATAATTTGAGACGGGAGAAGTAATATATTTTTTCATATTTGAATTTAAATAAATAAGTAAACTTAAACAAAAAACAAAAAAAATAATTTGTAATTTACTCAAAAATCTTAATTTAGTTTTAAAAAATTGTAATTTAATAAAAAAAATCTTAATTTAGTTACCAATTTATTTTAAAGGTATTTGGAGCATAAAATATCAATTTTGGGGTATTTTGGGCATAAAATATCTATTTTTAACGGTATGGGGTGTTTGTTAACAGAATACAAATGGACCGGGGACTGTTTGTATGGTGGAAAAAGTGTAGGGGTTATTTGACACCTCAGGAGGTGTTTGCCAAAATTTTGAAACCTAGGGGGTTGTTTGTTAATAGCCCTATAATATAAAAGGTATTGTTCTCATTTTCTAAATTTTGGGACGCATTTTTTCACTTTTACCCTAATTTGATTTCAAATTGGAAGCAATTCCATTTTCCCCCATTCATTGAGCATTTTTCACACGATACACTTTATATATGGCCATATTGCTATGATTTTGTTTTCATAAATGCCAAACAAACTCTAAGGTCATGTTTGGTAACATGGTTTGGTGCTAAAAATTTGGTTTTGATGCGAAAAAATGGCACCAAACCATGTTTGGTTAAATGATATGAAAATTTGGTTCGGTTACTGTAACAAATCATGATATAAGAATTGAGAAGGAATTTGGAACCATTATTTTTGATGGTTTTGCTTTGGTGCGGCAACTGTAGCACCCCATATTAATACAAAATTATAATATTAATATATTTTAATATTATAATTTTAATATTGTAATATTAATATTATAAATTTGAATATTAATATATTATATTTTTGAAAATTTAATATATTTTAATATTATAATTTTATTATCTTTCTTAAAAATTAATATATTACAATATTAATATATTTTAATATTATAATATTAATATTATAAATTTTAATATTAATTTATTATATTTTTGGAAATTTAATATATTTTAATATTATAGTTTTATTATCTTTCTTAAAAATTAATATATTAATATATTTTAATATTATAAATGTTAATATTAATATATTATAATATTATATTATAATATTAATATTATAATATTAATAAATTATAATAAAACTATAATATTAATATAATAATATTTTAATATTAATATATTATAATATTATAATATTAATATCAATATATTATAATATTAATATATTAAAATTTTAATTTGAATATATTAAAATTAATATTTGAATATATTAATATTAATATATATTAATATTTTAATATATTAATATTAATATATTTTAATATTATAAATTTTAATATTTATAAATAAAATGTGAAACCATCCTAAGTTACCAAACATGGTTTGATTTTTCAGCATCACTTTTTCTCACACCAAAATTATCTGCACCAAACATAATTTGGAACCAAAATAAAACAACACCAAACCAAATCCAACCAAAACCAAAAACTAACCGCGCACCGTTACCAAACTCACTATAAAAGAACAAAATTGCATTTCTTTTTACAAGACAGTTGGTTACACACCCTATCTATCAGCTGAAACTAGATAACCAGTAATTGCTCGCCAACTGGCAATTGTCTTACTTGACAACCAATCTGAAACACACTGGATTGCCCCTTCACCTCAAATTCGGCTTCTTTAGCCGACACTCCTTTCTTCGTCCTCTTCGGCGAGTCACTCTCCGACGACGGCGACAAAGCCGGCTCAGCCAACCTCCGCTTAGCCGTGATTCGAACCGGATCCGGCTCATTTGACCCGACCCGGTGCGGGAAATTCAGTAGAGCACGTGAGCCACGCATCCTATAAGCCGCTTTATCATAAGCCAGCGCGGCTTCCTCCGCCGTCTCGTACGTCCCCAGCCAAACCCTCGCGCCATTTTTCGCGGGGTCCCTTATCTCCGCCGCGAACTTCCCCCACGGCCTCTGCCTCACCCCGCGAAAGTTCCTCCTCCTCGGCGGCGCCAGCGCCGGAGCCGCCAGTTCCGCCGGAGGCGTACTCGGAGCCATAGCCGGCTCATCTCTCGGCTCAGCCTTAACGTCTACAGCCGTTAAATTAAACAGCGTCCAACCCTCACTAACGGCGTGCTCAGCCTTAACGTCTACAGTCGTTAAATTAAACGGCGTCCATCCCTCGCTAACGGCGTCGCGTAAAAGGCCGTATATAACCATGTCTTCTGAGTCGTCAACTTTTAACGGCAAGTCTCCCCAAGTGTCTGTTGATAAGCATTGGATGAGACTACTGAAGCTGGAGCTCCGGTGAAACATTGGTGATTCGCCAGAATTAGTCGACGGAGTAGAACCATTTTGGTACATGGTAGTGTAAATTGGTGATTGAAGAATTGGGTATTTGAAATTGTGTATAAATTAGAGATGTTATGAGAGAGAGAGAGTATGGGATTATAAATATTTTTCTGGTGAGAAGAGTTTGGAGGGGTTTTATAGCGGAGAGAGTGAAAATAGATTCATGAACTTGAAAACAAGTAAATAGTGGAAAGGGGTTTCTTTGAAAGTTCATGGGGACAAGTGGGCAAGTTAAGACAAGTATTTCCATCACGTGCCAAATAAAGTAGCTCACACAAATATCCTTTTCCTTATTACTTTGTTAATGGGCAATGCAATCTGACGCACACTCACACGAGTCATCTAATAGTAATACAACTCATATTTGTTACTAGTTCGTTTAATAGAGTACTCGAACATATTTTTTAAAATGGATAAATTATTTTAATCTTTTCTGATATTTTATATAATTATTCTTAAATTAAAATTTATGTAAATTTATTTTGATTTCCCCTGTAAAATTAATACTACATTAATATTTTTGTGCATATTGTAAAGTACTCATAACTTAAGTATTTCAAACTGAAGTAATTTATTATTTGCATGTCTAATGACTTCTTATCCTTTAAACTACTAAAATACCCCTCATTTGATATCACTCAAAACATTTTTATCATTTCCTATGCAAGTTTGTTAGATTATTTTAATATAAATTACTCAGTTTAAAATACTAAAGTTATGTGTATTTTAGTAAATGCACAAAAATATTAGTGTAATATTAATCTTACAGGAGATATCAGAATAAATTTACACAAACTTTAATCTGAGAGTAATTATGCAAAATCTCAGAGGAGGTCGGAATAATTTATCCTTTTAAAATAGATGAATGATTTTGGAATTCGATTTGTTGAACTCATGAATAGGACTAAAATATATATCGCCAAGGGCATGTATCGAATTCGAAGAAATCGCGAAAAGAATTTTAAATATTATAACAGTCTCTTTGTAAAAACTACTTTAAAAATCTGTAGGTATAAAAGAAAAGTATAAAGGAAAGAAAATTAATAAGAACCAAGGAACAAAGTATTTAAAAAATAAATTAGCAACAACTCAATGTAAGAGATCATTGACAAAATAGATATATGATACAAATGAATCGAACTTTTTGTGAGTATATTCGCCCTCAACTCTTATAGAAGTAGTTTTAGATGTCTATGATGGCATCATTTATCATCTAACAATTGTTTATATATACCTTATGTTAGCTTTGATAAATAAGAAGAGAAATAAATGAATAATTTATATATTGAATGAATAAATTATAATAGGTGAACCATTTATTTATAGAGAAGAACCAAATAGACTTCAAGTATAGAACAAGTTGTACAAGATAGAACGGATCGGGCTATTCTAGATGGGCATAATATATATTATATTATAACATTCCCCCTCAAACTCAAGGTGAGAGATGTGAGACCAACCGGAGTTTGGAAATCAATTCCTAAAATCTTCCTGACGGATGAACTTTGATGAAGATATATGCAGTCTGATATTTGGATGATATGTGGAGAAGGTGAATAATATCACTATGCACACGAATAAAGTGACAGTCAATTTCAATGTGTTTGGTGCATTCATGGAACACATTATTGTGAGCAATCTGAATAGCATTTTGACTATCACAACGAAAAGTGGTGGAAGAACCTTGGGGCATGTTTGGAAACTGGTCTGGTTTTGTTATTCTGGTCTTGTTCTAGATCTAAACTTTGTTTGGTAACGATTTGGTCTGGTTCCAAAATTTATTAAATATATATACACTTAAACAAAATCAATTGTTCCAAAAATTATTCGATCAAGATAATTAATAAAAAAGATGGAAAAAATAAAGAAAAAAAGTGAAAAACAATCCGAGAAATACAAGAAAGGGTTATTATCAGTAAACCCCCCTATGGTTTCATTTTTCATCAACTTACCCCCCTCCAGATCAGAAAGCATCCCTATAGTTTCATTTTGCATCAGCTTACCCCCTTCCCTATAATTTTGGACCAAAATACCCCTAGAGTTTATTTAAATTCAAAAAAAATATCAAAAATTCAATATATATATATATATATATATAATTCATAAAAAATATATAAAATTAAAAAAAAAATTCAAAAATATATATAAAATTCATAAACAAATATATAAATTCGTAAAAAATATATAAAATTCAAATATATATATATATATATATATATAATTAAAAACAAACATATAAAATTCGAAAAAATATATAACATTTGTAAAAAATATGTAAAATTTGAAAAATATATATAAAATTCATAAAAAATATATAAAATTCAAAATATATATATAAAATTCAAAAAACATATAAAACTCGAAAAATATTTAAAATTTGTAAAAAAATATATAAAATTCAAAAAAATATATAAAATTCGTAAAAGTATATATAAAATTATTAAATATATATATATAATTCAAAAAATATATATATAATTCGGAAAAACCATATTACCAATCAAATAAAATATCACAAAAACATAAATCAAATATAGTGGAAGAGCACTTTCTTGGATTGTATTGTTCAACTCTCATTGGTTTTCTTGATTATGATTTTCCTACCCCTTCTTTTCTTTTGGATAATCTTGTATGACTATACTATTGTGGTGTGCCAAAGGATTATATATATTCATATATTTTTTAATTTTATATATTGTTTATGAAATTTATATATTTGTTTCAAAATTTATATGTTTTTTTCAAATTTTATATATTTGTTTCGAATTTTATATGGTTTTTTCGAATTTTATATATTTTTTTACGAATTTTATATGTTTTTTTTAATTTTATATATTTTTTTACGAATTTTATATATTTATTCAAATTTTATATGTTTTTTAATTTTATATATTTTTTGAATTTTATATTTTGTTTTATGAATTTTATATATTTGTTTACGAATTTTATATGGTTTTTTTTTTAATTTTATATATATTTTAGAAATTTTAAATATTTTTTCAAATTTTATATGTTTTTTGAATTTATATATTTTTTTACGAATTTTATATATATTTTTAGAATTTTATATGTTTGTTTCTAATTTTATATATTTTTTATGAATTATATATATATATATATTGAATTTTATATATTTTTTACGAATTTTTTATTTTCATTTTTTTTGTTTTTTTAATTTTGAGTGAAAGATGGGCTAACTTGGTTTTAGATGAGATGGTTTTAAAAAATTAAAACCAAACAATCTAAACATGGTTTTGTCTTCTAACCAAAGACGAGACCAGACCAATAAGCCCAAAACCCATCAACCAAACAAGCCTTTGAGAAAATCCCATGTCTTGTACAAGCCACCGAAGTTCTTGAGTAATGTCAACAAGAGCACGATATTCTGCTTCAGAACTAGATCGAGAAGTGATAGTTTGCTTCTTGCTGCGCCATGAGATGAGAGAATCTCCTAAAAAGAAACAGTAACCAGTAGTAGAACGACGATCAGTAGGATCTCCTGCCCAATCAACATCAGAATATGCAAGAAGCTTAAGAGACGAAGTAGATGAAAAGTGAAGACCATGAAACAAATTGCCTTTAACGTAGCGAAGAATGCGAAGAACAACAGTATAATGAGTTGTTTGTGGAGCATACATGAATTGACTAACTAGATGAACTGCATAAGCAATATCTGGACGAGTGTCGGTGAGATAGACAAGACTGCCAACCAACTATTGATACAATGTGACATTTATTTATAGAGAGGAAAAGTGATAGTGATGGAGAGAGGAAAGTTGTAGTGAGAGAAAGAAATAAGTGTTGAATAAGAAATTGTGAGAGGAAATTAGTGGGGCATGTGTCATTATCGTGACCCTTGAAATAGCTCTGCAGAGAGCTGGAGAGAATCCGTTACCGTGACTAATGATTCCGAGACTTGTTCATTTAAACTTCAGTCACACTTTTTATATATATATATTTGAATTTTATATGTTTTTTTCGAATTTTATATATTTATTTCGAATTTTATATATTGTTTCAAATTTTATATATTTTTTCGAATTTTATATATTGTTTTACGAATTATATATATATTTTCAAATTTTATATGTTTCTTTCGAATTTTATATGTTCATTTAGAATTTTATAACAAAAATCAAATTGTAATTTTCGTAATATATATATATATATATATATATATATATATAAATATATATATATATATATAAATAAGGGATGGAAGTGCTGCTTTTTTGAATTCTGCATAGATAGATTGGGGGGTTTTGTGCCACTTTAAAAAATTAAGGGGTTAGTTGGGAGATAGAGGGGCTTCTTCTCTTTACCCTAATTAAATTGAGGTTTCTTGTGGTTTATTATATTAAAAGAATTAAAAACGTTTCCAATGGAAGTTGTACACATTACAACTTGTGTAGCTTATTATAATCTGAATGACAAAGCTTCCACAAAGGCAGTTGGTGAGAAGCATCGTTTTGTGCATATGTATATATATATATATAATAATAATAATAATAATAAAGGTGGAGATGGATAAAGTCGGTTAGAAACATCCTCCATCTATATTCATTTTCTATTCAAGAATCAAGACAAAGGTATGGTACCTATAGTGGTTAGCAAGGGCCAAAATAAAACGATGTGCTCACACCCACACTATGTGTTTGTGTGTGTTTTAAATTTGATTTAGAGCGTGAATAATAATGTATTGGCCCTTGGGGATTGATCGGTGTCCTCTTAAAAAAAAAAAAAAAAAAATCAAGTTGGAATTAAAATTTTAAAAAAGTTGATGCAAAATTTTGTACATAAAATTTGGAGTGACAAAACCTAGCTAGTTTAAAATTTGAACAAGAAATTTAAATTATTAATTTTTATTAAGATTTTAGTTGATGAGTGGATCGTTCCAAACAGTACATTTGAGGTCTCTGATGCATAATTAGTGATTAAATACTTTGAAATTTTAAAATTTCTTTATAAAATTATAAAATCTCATAAAATTGTTGTCAAATAATTCACAGTTGTATCATGTATGAGACCCTTGCCTAATTAACCTATTATGTTGTGTTTGGTTGGAAGGAATGATTGGGAGGGTGAATTTTAAAATAATAATAATTTGTTAAACATATTTTCAATATCATATTTAGGTCTGAAATAAGTATATGTCTATGAAGTTTTAAATTATTAATTGTATTATTGAATGAGAGAAAAAAAGAAAAAAAAAATACTAAAAATGGGTTACTACAAGATAAGGGGCAAAATTGTCAATGTTTTGAGTAAAACATATCGAGGGAGTAATTTGCTAGCTTTTACAAAGGTGAATGTAATGATTTAGAACTAAAAATAACATAGGGGGTATTTTGCAACTTTTGAAAATACAAGGATAATATGCTAGCTTTTACAAAGATAAAGATACTAATTTAACTAAAAACAACACAAAAAAATATTTTATGGCTTTTGAAAAGTACAAGTAGTATTATACACATTTGCCAAGATATTATTATAATAAGAGGCAGTAACTTTATAAGAGAAGAAAGGGTATAACTAAATAAGTGGCATAGTCACTATGCCCCATGCCTCTTATTATTGGAGTATGTCAAGGGACATATCGATAATAGAAGGATTATTTGTTCCGCCATAGCGATATTGACTTTGGTTGGACTCGAATAATATAAACTTTAGTGAGTGTCAAATTCTGATAATATAAATGTTAATATCAAATGGGTGTCATAACTACATAACGGTATAGATATTTTTTTAAAAATATTATAAAAATATCGGACGATACCTTAAAGCATGCTATTTGCACTATAGCTAGTCTACCATTCAAATAATCAGCATTTTCTCATCCTTGATTATATCAGTTTATACTAATGAAACATTACTGTATCTATAGGATGTTGAGCCATTCAAATTCGATAGTTGAATTAAGAAGCTTACCATTCTAATAAGTGATGGTTGTTTTTAAAAGTCAATTTACTTGAAATATTTCACTTTGCATACTTTTCAATGACCAAAAAATATCCAAACTACAACTCCGTCACACTCTGTTCTTATTGGAAAATCTTAAGAAATTATTAGCTCAATCACTATCATATATTTGAAAACTAATCCAGAGCTTTGTCAATGGTGTGGTCCACTAATTAATTATATATCTACAGATATTAATTAATCCCAGCAAATTACAACTCTAGTATTGAATCAAAATCCAGCTGCATATTTAATTAAGTGGTATGATTCATCCCCTAATGAAAGGTTGCAAATTTAGATATGTATAGATATATTATATAACCATCAGCATACAAAGTATGTAATAGGCAACAGCCTGAAATCCAAATGGATGAAAAGGACATTTCCAAGTTGTGCCACGTATTGTTGGTAGGTCTATAATAAATTTGAATTATGGATAAAATTAAGGAAGAAGCTTTTGTCTGAACCTTCAACCACCAATTTTTGTTTTTTTGCTATTTAAAAAATTGTGATGAATTAAATTTGAACAGGGGAAAAGATTTATAATTTGACGCCTCAGAAAACATCAGATCTTTAGAATCATATTGGGCTTATTACAATTTACAATTAATTAAGATCATGTTCACGAAAATAGTCCAAGACTTATCTAATTTGTGTAGGGGTAACTTTGTCCTGATCCCGTAAATTAGTTAGGGGAGTAGTCACAAATACTTCGATTATCAAAGAAAAACAATTATGATCAGATTATATTGTTAAATCATCCCCTGGATGGCAACCTTAAAGAATATATATGACTTTGTAACAAAAGAATACAAATAACTCATTATCAACAATATATGAAACTTTTTTAGTTAAATCATGCCCGCAACCTTAGAGAATATAAATGACTTTTGCAAAAAAAAAAAAAAAACAGCAAATATAAATGACTTTCTAACAAAAGAAAACAAATGACTCATTATCAACCTTAAATGAATTTTTTTATTAAAAAACTTACATTATCAGGTTTATAATAATATGTATGTGTTCTTTTTTCTTTTCATATTTTGTCCTTCCTATTTTTGTATGCATAATGGTTGAGAAAATTAGGAAACTAATTGCTTTGCTTGTCATCGATGTGTCTGGGGATGCAAATGAACCGAGCCGTTCATGAACAAGTTTGAGCTCGGCTCGTTAAGAATTCGGTTCGAGCTCATTTGTTTAATAAATGAATTTAGCCCGAGCATTTTTTTTAGGTTCGTTTAGTAAATGAGTCGAGCTTGAACATTATTGAGCTCGGCTCGCCAAGTTTGTGAACAGACTCGTATAAGTTAAATAGTAAGATTATCTCCTATTCGACAAAAGAATATTTCAAATTGTCGTTGCGTCAAAATAACTTTAGAAAAATTTGTACTAGTAAAAAATAGAATACAAATAAAGACAAATAAATAAGAATTGAGAAAAATGATTATCAAAAAAATAATTTATGTTTAAAATAAACATGCAACAACTCAATCTAGGTGACTATCAATAAGAGTAATATGTTGTAACTAAACTAAGTCGTTTGTGAGCAAGTTTCAGACTCGACTTGTTAAATTTAGCGCTTGTCTCGGACTAGTTCGATTAGTAAATGAGTCGAGTCTGAGTACATTTTTGAGGCTCGTTTAGTAAAAGAACCAAGCTTTGAACATTTCAAAATTTGGTTTAGCTCGATTCATTGATAGTCTTGGATATGTCATTGAAAACATAGTTATTAGAATTCCGATTCTAACTGGTAAAATCTTACGATTCTACAATTCTGTACGATTTTACAATTTTATCACGACTATACTACGTTAAAATAATGATTGGACGGTTAAGCCCTCCATATGAAATGTCCAAAAACTTAATGATTTAGTCCAATATCCCAATATATGGCCTAAATTTATGATAAAATATTTAAATGCCCAATATATTAATTTTTTTTGAAAATTCTAATATGATTTAGATTTTTAAATTAAATAATTAATACTTTTTAAAAAAAATTAATACGTTCAGGTAAAATCTTTCGATTCTATGATTTTAATTTTATATAAATTTCGGATTGTGATAGTCTTGCTTAAAAGGAACTTTGGTGGAGGATAAGGATTATAGCTCATGGGCCGTTATTCGTATCCACATTGATAAAGTCAAGAATTACATGGTCCAAATGAGCCCAGTATGATATTACTACACTCCCATTTCCCTTTACACTCTTTCACACACACTTCAGACATGAATTCAAAACTCTTCCGTCTCCCAAAAATATCTCAATTTACTATATACTCTGTCCCTTTCTTGATTTTATAATAGGGAGAATATTCGAGATCCATTTTTTTGTTTCTTCATCTTCGTCACCGTGATTTATCACTTCTCGCTACCACCAACTTTATTAATCGCCACTCCTATATTCATTACTTTCTATCGCTTTTTATTAAAAGATTACACAATAATCTTATTTTGCTAAAACAGTATATTCATCACTGAGATGGATACTTTTGGAGAATTTCCCTTCAAATTTATTCATTTTCTAACTTTTTTTATTTTTATTTTTACAATAAAATAATAAAATCAGAATGATCATTTCATTCAATGTCATTACCATTTGCATTTCATTCATAAGTAACAAACACAATCTTATAATTTCAATGAAAACTAAAATAGGTAAAATTGAAATTTGTGGAGGATACAATATAACCACTTCAATAAATCTCATAAGAAACTGATCAAAGACATGGAGACCGTCGTGCATGTAATATTCTATTGTTCTAAAAGTATACTCCCTGCATAAGTGGTGTATAAAAATTTCGTCAAAATCATGGAATCGTTACTTCAATATAGTTTATTATGATTCAATAATTCTCGTTACTAAACAAGAAACGAATTCAGCTATACTTCTAGTTTTGTACTCTCGGACTTGTAGACTTTTCAGTAAACTGCCATTCTCATTTTTTATTTATTTATTACTTTTTTTCCGCAAAAAAAAAAAAAATGACACTCGAACTAATTAGGTGTATTATTACAAAACCTCCCACTAATATTTAAAAAATGTTATAACCCTCCGCTAGTTAACCTATCATATAACTTCCTCTAGTATTTAAAGTGATAATATTTTACTCCTAATCCGTTAGTTGACTGTCAAGTTGTAACGGCATTTCATCATATATGTAAGGCTGTAAATGAGTCAAATCAAGCCAAGTAGTGGTTTGATTGGGCTCGACTTGAACATATTACAAAAATATATGAGCTCCGCTCGAGCTCGAGCCTCCACTCCTTTGTTTGAGCTTGGCTCATACAACAAAAAATTCTTGAGGTCATTAGATGAGTTACATTTTGCAGTCAGACCACTTACTGTGTTATATTTTTCCAAATAGAAGATGTTAATATAATTATTAAAACATCATGCTTACGTCATAATTGTGATGATTGTCTAGTGAATGCATTTGTTAAAACCCATGAAGCATCGATACATTCACGGAATACGGACATGACGATACGAGAAATTTAAAAAAGTAGGACACGACACGCCTCCGACACGTCTATAAAAAAACATATATTACCTCTGTCCCATATTAGTTGTCCACATTGCAACTTTAGTTGTCCCAAATTACTTGTCCAATTTCGAATTTCAATGCAATTTAACCATCCACTTTTCCCAACTACCCTTATTCCACTAACTTCAAACAAATATCGGACCCAACCATAATACTATATTATTAAGGGCAAAATTGGAAATTACACATTAGTCAACCTCAATCCATAAAATGCTAAAAATATCCAAATTGGACAAGTAATGTAGGACGGAGGGAGTATATTTTTTTACATATACGTATTATATTGCACAAATACTTCATTTATCACTTAAATAATAAGAACCAAATAAACTTATAAATAAAATAAACAAATAAGTTAAATGAAATGTCTCACGTATTCAAAATTATTTATTTCACTACCATTCAAGGAATCAAATGCATATTCCCCAACATCCGACAACTTAATCTCTCCGTCGTTATATTATGAAAACTTGCTTGATTGAAGACAAGGATTGAAAATGTACAAATATCAAATCTTCGGTTATTTGTGGTATTATCTTTTTCCTCTTAAAATAGTGGATAAATGAATAGGCGCTCCAATTCCTCTCACAAGATAAGGAGGAATAAAGATGTCCAAGTATCTTCAAAATCAAAGATTAAATAAGGGTTGTTAAAGTTTCATAAGTGATCCACCAAATCACCGGCTCCATAAGTCCTCTATATTTCATAGAATCAATTGATACATCGCTTCTCCGACATGTGAACACGCGCGTATCCTTCAGGTGTCCACTGTATGTCCAATTTAAAAATATTTTAAAACACATTTTTAACGTGTCCGAAACGGTTGTCGTACCCTATACGAAGTGTTCGTACTTCATCAGTTGAAACTGAACAAGTTGCAAATAAGGCCCTGTTTGGTAGGTGGTTCGGTTCCAGCTGGTCCGGTCTAGTCTTGTGTTTTATGGGACCAGACCATGTTTGGTAGCATTGGTCCCAAATTTTTGGTTAAACCAAGTAAGACCAAATCAGACCAAAATGACCTCATTTCAGACAAAAAAAAAGGTAGTTCCTGGTGGTCCGGTCTGGTCTTATTAATAAAATATATTTATAAATAATTAAAAATGAATAAATAATAATAATAATAAATTAAATAAAACATATTTTAAAAATAAAATATAAATAATAAATAATAAACAAAATGAATTAAATAATACCTAATAATAATAATAAAAATAAATATAATAATAATAAATAAATGAATAAATAATAAAATATATTTATAAATAATTAAAAATGAATAATTAATAATATAAATAATAAATTAAATAAAACATAATAATAATAAAAAATGAATACAATAATAATAAATAAATATAATAATAAAAAATGGACTAAATAATAAATTAATAAAATAAATAATAAATTACATAAAACATATTTAAAAATATAATAAAAATAATAAATAATAAACAAAATGAAATAAATAATAATAAAAAATAAATATAATAAAAAATAATAAATAGATATAATAATAAATAAATATAATAATAAATAATAAGTAAATATAATAATGAATAAATATTTCATAATAATAATAAAAAATGAGTATAATAATAATAAATTAATAAAATATATTTTTAAATAATTAAAATGAATAAATAATTTATGAATAAAATGAATTAAATAATGAAATAATATTAAATAAATACAATATATTTATAAATTAATATAAATTAATAAATAATAATATAAATAATAATTGAATAATATAAATAATAAAATATATTATAAAGTGAAGAAATAATAAAGAAAGAAAGAAATAATACATAAATAAATATTATAATAAAGAATAAGTAAATAGTAAGACCAGACCGCTTATGAAACAGATTTTTTCATATCAGACCGGACCGGACCAGACCGGATCGGACCAAATCAAACCAGACCAGACCAAAAAAACCGCCTACCAAACACGGCCTAAGTCTGTCCCTTCACCATATTGGGTCCACACATCTACGTACACAAACAAACAACTTGCACAATGCCCACCACAAATTCAAACCTGGGGCAAGGCTGGAACATCATTTTCTGTCAGCTGTGATTGTAGCTCTGTAAGCCAAACTGTTTGGCATTTTGTGGGCAAAAAGGTATTTTTCAAATGATCTTATCCACAACCATTTCATATTTTTGTAGAAATGATGTGATCACAAGGAGCCAGAGCATTTTACTTTTATATGGATACGAAATATTATGGGTCGGTTTGGATACCTGTTTTTGGTTTTTGTTTTTTTACTGTTTACAAGACTAAAAAAAAATAACATGTTTGGCAAACGCGTTTATTGTTCACTGTTTTTTCCCCAAGAAAATTATTTTATGTGAATAGTGTGTAAAAGTGATGAAAACACCAAATACAACTTTTAGTTGTTTTTGAGTTTTTTCACTGTTTAGGTAGTAAAAACAATGAAAACACCAAATTCATAAAATACAATTTTCACCAAATAAAAGTGGTGAAAACACCTTCATCCAAACGTTTTTTTGTTTTTAGTTTTTTCCTAAAAAAACAAAGACAAATACAAAAACAATTTTTATATTTGAAGACAGAAAACAAATACAAAAAACAGGCTTTCCAAACGCACCCTATGAGATGAAGAGAAAGGTTTCGGGCCCTTTTTTATATTTTAGAAATTGGCTTAAAAAGAAAAAATTAAAAAGTTCGCAACTATTATAACATGTGGAGGTTGATTATAGAAGTAATAGCCATCATATCATTTCTCTGGATCAATGATTTGTATTTCTAAAAATTATTATTAAAATTTTAAAAATTAAAAACTGTTTTCTTATAACAATAAATAGGAATTTTGTGAAAACCGATATTTTTATAACTGAATTTTCTAAAAATAATTTTCAGAAAATCTAATGGAACAAATTTTTTGTACAATTTTTTTATTTTTCTGTTTTCAAAAAAATAAAAAACTGTTTTCAGAAATATAATAAAAAAGCACACCCTACATTTCTCTTTTTTGTTTTTTTTTTTTTCTTGTATACATAGGAGTGGATTTTAACTTAGAAAAAATTACTAAATTTCCTCTTGTATTAGACAAGTCATACAAGATGAATTTCTAATTGAAATAAAAGTGAATATACACGGTTTTTCAATACATTATGTTTTTTTGGGCTTATTTTATTTTAAATTTATACAAAATTTCTCTTTAGTTGAGGCATTCAAAATCCAAGCGCTTGGACGAAGAGTCAAGAGTGACCAGTAAATTTCGAAAGTCCATGGTGTTCATAAAGATCGGATGCTTATGTGTCATTACTCCAAAATTTCAAACCAAATATGGGGCTGCTAAGACATTCCCTATATAAGCCTATTTCAGATATTGCTAGGGTTATCAAAACATTTGTAAGAAACAAATGAGTTTTCAACCCTTGATGACTACTCCATTAATATTGAGCATTGTGTAATAGAATCAATTACCATAGTCCTAAAATGTATCAGCCTTCATCAAATTCCCCATATACTCTCTCTGTCCTAAATTAGTTATCCAAATCTAATTTTTAAATAATTTTTTTGAATATTTTATATTCTTAATTTTGCTTTTTAATATTATAATATAATTGTAATTTTTAATGAGTTCCATTACTTTTTGAAGTTAATAAAAATGGATAATGTAGGAGTTCGATTAAATGAAGGATTTAGAGATAGTTTTCACACAAGATCGTCAAGAAAATAATGGTGCTCACGCTTTTATTGCTTTTGATTTGCTTTACAAAGAAATGAAAGAGAAAAGGAAGAGAAAATAACAGTTACAAATGATTGCGAAATACTTCATCTCTCTAGAAATTTCTCTCCATTCGTTTTCAAAATGTCCCCTTCAAGTGAGCTCGAGATCCTCTATTTATAGACATAAGTGTCCAGTAAATCCTCGCGGATTGTCCTTTGCCACGTCAGCACTATCTCTCGATATGGATCCTGAAATACCAATCCGCGCCATAAATACCCTGCACAATATCATCTCGCGACCTCGAATACGCGATACCGATTTGCGTAGTCCCTTACACGGATCATACTGTACCTCGCACCCTGTGACCCGTGCCGTTTCAACGCGGATCTGATTTTTCCTTAGCCAAGGAACCATGATGCTATAGCTTTCCTGGGTCATGACCTTTTGCATGCATACCTTTTTCATCATCCCTTGAGTACTATCGGCCTCTCTAAGGTACTTTTTGCTTAAAATGGTGTAAATAGGGTCGCGACTCACTATTTACATATCCCAAGCATTTCCCAAAATTTTTGAATAGTACTCCCTACGCGAGCAGCATATAGGGCTATTAGTTCAGATGTGAGCTATAAACACATCATTCCCTCATACCTTCCTCTGTATAATGCAAGCTCTCACGTATGAACCTTATTTGAGCCATTTTCCCAAATAATCCTTTATTTGAGCCAGTTTCCCAAATAAACCAAACCTTGGGCCATTTTCCCAAATAAATAAATCCTTGGGCCAATTTCCCAAAATAAGCCAATCCTTGCGGATTACCCTTTTCGCGAGTCACCCCTTACATTTTTCCCCATTGTGCTTTGATACTTGGCCAAGTATTAAAGTGCAATTACCTGTGCCTCGTGAAGCAGCGTACTTTGTATCATTGTTTGCAAACTATTTTTCCCCATGTCATTTTTTGCTTTTCCTCTCGCGAATGAAGTTTCTTACCTCATCTCGCGAGCTTCAATTTAATCCGTGAACTTCCCTTACCATCTTTGCTGTTTTTCAGCCAATCACGTGCATGTACTTATTTTTACCTTGCCCCTTATCCTCTTGCTTTTTCCAATTTGTCCACCCTCGCAGATCAGCGACTTTTTGAGTACGCTTGGCTATGCGACTTTTCGCCTTCCTCGCGCATTTAATGTGCCATTTCGGTTTTCGCGCCCAAGCCTTATATATTTTGCTCATGTCATTTTCACCACTCATAACTTATATTTTCCTCAGAGCTCTTCTTCCCAACCCTTTCATTTGCATTTCCTTCCCCGCATCTCATTCCCTTTGCGCATACTCATCCACTTTAAAAGCTTCTCGCACCTCCGTCTGGGGTTACTCCATCTGTTCCAGATGCCTCAAAGTGGAAGAAAACACCTTTCCTTGATTCTCAAGATAACTTCTGGGAATTCACTCCCACACTTTCTTCTCAAATCATTGCAAAGTCTCCTCTTACCCTTGACCCAGACCATGATGCAGAACCTGTCTTTATCCATCATCTTTTTGTTCCTCGCCTCGCTATTGAAAGAGGTGATGTGCCATTTTCCTTTATTGAATATGAAGGACATGTATCCTCCATTACTGACTGGAAGATGTGGTCCAGACATATTCTTAGTCAGGACTGCCATTGTGTCACTCTTGCTGAGGCTGGCATCCTCGAATTCATTAAGCTATTTTCAGACTTCTATGTCCGTCGCGATGTGGATGCACTGAATACTCTGGTATCGCAATGGAGTAGCTTATCGCATACATTCATTGCTTCTTGGGGCGAGTTCACACCCACCTTAGAAGATGTGATGGTTCTATTTCGGCTCCCGATCCTTGACTCGCGCCCCATCAAGGTGCCCTTAGTTGATCTAGAGGATAAGAAGATCCTCAATCAACTTCGCGATTGTGGCAAGTATGCTTGCAAACGCGACAGTTGGTTTGAAAAGGGCGTACTCCTTCCTGAACAAGCCATATCAAGTCGCCTGAAGCTGTCTTACTCAGCTTGGTGCCATCATTTCTTTCTCGAGTATTCCTCGCGGAAGCTAGCTCCTGGTCAGGACCGCGAGTCTGCTCCTGGCCCTTAATTCAATGGCCCCTTAGAGCTGGCAGGCTTCCTCGCATACTGGCTTGATCGTTACATCTTTCAAGGCAAGCCAGAGGATGGTCCTAGCCGCATGGTGTTTCTACTAGCCGGCATGTTGTCACGAGGTGTGCGTATTGCCTTAGCCCCCCTCTTTTTTGGCACCCTGTACTCGCAGCTGGACACTCTCGCGACCGAATTTGCCCGTTCCTTGGGTAGGTACGAAATTAGTACTCATATTTTAGGTACTTTCCTTACCCTTTTTCTTTTCGAGCGTTTTCCCAACTATGCTCCAATTCATGCTTCCTTCTCTCCTCAAACCACAGAGGCCAACACCTCTATTTCTTTAAAATCACGGGCTACCCGCTGAACTTCTCTTTCTTCTTCAAAAACCCTCGCTTCTTTTATTGACAAGCTTTCTGAATTTTATTGGCTTCTATACGCCACAGTCTTGAAGGTTGTTATTCTCCTAATTTTTACCCGAAGAAAGAAATAGTTTCCTATGACATAACGATAGATGACCACCTCATCTTCTCGGCCATCACCCATAAGTGTCACCTTCCCATCTTTAGTGAGACCTTCGACACTGTTACATCCTACAACCCTTCACGTGTGGCTAGGAAGTTAGGCTTTGATCAAGCCATTCCCCCTATACTTCCTCTATATTGCGAGGACAACTTTGATAGGTGCTTCATTGCTTTTCCCAAATCCATTGAGAGGAGCCTTCGCGTATTTTCTACAATCATCTTCATCCAGCTAGGCACTCGCATAGGTGGAGTGACCGCGGCCTATAGTGAGTTTTGGAAGGAGCAATTGGTGAGGTTCCAAGCTTCATGGCTAAAAATCCTCCTGTTCCCATACCTATTCCAGTATACATCGCGGATCCTTCACTGAAGCTTCGCAAGGTTAGGGGCAAGCCTACACCCAAACATCATGCTCAGCCTTCCCAGTCTAAGAAGCCCAAGGAAATGACTCGCAAGCGGTCTCTCCGTGAGGAAGTTCCTCCCGCGAGACCACCTATCCGCGAGGAGCCCATTGCGAGACTTCTCGTAAAATTTTCTAACTTTTTTGTTGTCATATGTTTTCATGTGTCTTGTATCAATACTAATTTCTTTCCTCTTCTACAGCGTTCCAGTGCCCAGGCTACAGGTATCATCAGTGCTTCTACTGATTTGTTGGATCATGTCCCCTTTTCTGCCCGTCTTAAAAACCTGTCTGTTGCAACAACATTGGATGATGTGCCTCTCGTAAAGAGGAAAAGAACCCTCTCCAAAGCCTCCAAGACCCATATAACAGGAGAAACTCATAGCTCAGAGGAAGCCCCTTTGGTGTGAAAACGTAAACCCTCTCATGATATTTCTCTTTTGGGTATTTCGGACCCTGCCTCAGAATAGGCTTCCTTGGCTGCAAGGCGCAAGCTTGCTTTGGCCAAACTGAAGAATAAGCGGAAGGCTGATGCGACCTCCTCTTTGCTAGACACAATTGCTCGTGTGGTGGAGGACCTGAGGGTCGAAGATGATGCGGAAGAGACAGAGGTTGCCAGCATCCTCTTTGATCTTCCCAGGACGGCTCTTTCCCAGAGTGAGTTTCTAACTTGACTTGACTTTTCTGTTTTTAGAGTTCTTGCTTCTAATCACTTCGCATTAATCCTCTGTTTAGGCTCTTGCGAGACATTATCTCCCCATGTTCCAGCTTCTCCTGGGGGTGGCCTTCACTCTGTTGCAGCTTCATCTGATGATGATGAGGACCACCTCACCATCAACTCCTTGCTTAACAAGTCTCCTCAGCTGACTTTGGAAGAGGATGAGGATGATGGTGATTCCTCTTCATTTCGCGACACTGTTATTTCCGTGACCTCTACTCCTGAAGTAGATCGCGAGGTATCATCAGTTCGCGACCATGAGGATACTATAGGTGTTCGCGAGGCTTTCCCAAAGCTGCCTTCAGTTCTTGTTTCTCCTGAGGTTATTACCACTAATGGTAGAGCGAAGGATCAAAACATCGATGACAATCACTTGCAGCCTCTTAGTGGTGACATTGCATCCGAGATCGCTGCAACACTGGAAGATGGCCCCACTATTGAGAGATCCATCTTCGACAGCATTATCCCAGAGGTTGAGGAAGGTAACCTTTTTCCCACTTCATCTTTTTTATTTGATTCTGCGTAACCAAATATGATTTTTAACATGCACATTTTCCTTCTTTAGGTGTGAACTCTGAAGATAAAGAGATGATCGACGAGTTACTCCATGATACTCAGAGGATTTCTGAGGGTCAGACAGTATTTCCTTCGGACACATTTACTAAGCCACTTGCAGAGGTACCTCCCTTTCTAGCTCGCGAATCTGCTTCGGATTCTCGCGAGCATGCCTCTCACGACCATGCTTCCACCTCACGTGAACCTGCCTCTCGTGACCATGCTTCCACTTCTTACGACCCTGCCATTGCTCCTATCTATGATGTTGCTTCCTCAATGCCGCTACCTTGGCATCACTAGTTCTGTTATCCTCCCGATATCCCAGTTCTAGATCAGATAGAGGCAGCTCATCCAGAGACTTTCGCTCGTCTAGAAGTTCATGAGCCACTCCTACAAGCTTTCCATCTCCAGCTCTTTGCAGATGTGTTCAGGACCCTTTCCGAGACTTCCATTCAGGATCTTGTCCCTGACACTCTTTTGATATGTCATGCTCGCATAAAGGACTGGAAGAAGGTTGTGATGGATGTGTCTTGGTGGGAGACCCGGCTGGTTGTTATCCAGAGGCTTTACAATCATTACCTTGTTGAGCTGAAGGATCGCGATGCTCGCCAAAGGAAGCAGGCTGAGATTGCAGAAGCTCGCAGGCAGTTAACGCTTCTCGAGGAAGATGACAAGAAGCTTCAAGATGCAGCTGATCATTCTGAGCGGGCCCGTCTGTACTTAGAGGAGCATAAGGGTTTCAAGTTATCAGATCCCATCACCCAGAACCTTTTCTAGCCCCCCTTATTTTTTTTCCATGATGTATGTACTCTTTATGTTCTAACTGTAACCACATTTTTGATGGATATTCTCATATTATGATAGTAACTCTGACATGATTTATTCATTTGGGCTGATTTGGTTGATGCTATATGTCTTTATGCTTGATACAATTTAATCCATTTCATATTAAGAGGTCCAGCCCTCTCGCGAGTAACTTCATGCTCCATCCTGTAATACCCACTGTTGCCTTCACTTACAATCACATACGGACCTTCCCACTTAGCTTCAAATTTTCTTACCCTTTGTCCCCTCATGATTGCTGGTATTACTTTCAACACTCTGTCCCCTTCTTTGAACCATCTGTACCGCACCTTTTTGTTGTAGCTCTTTGCTTGTTGTTTATTGTATTCTTTTTGATTCGTAAAGGCTTCTGCCCTTGTTTCATCCAATTCTTCTATCTCCAATAGCCTGTCCTCCAAAGTGCTTTTGCATGCCAGCATTTTAGCAACCACCTCTAGCTCCGCTGGTAGCACAGCCTCCACTCCATAGACCAGTGCATAAGGGGTCATGTTTGTCGCACTCTGGTATGCGGTTCGATGTGCCCACAGTGCTATTGGAAACTTTTCCGCCAATTTCTTCTGATTATCATGCACCAACCTAGACACGATTCGAATTAACGCTTTATTAGAGGCTTCAGCCTGTCCATTTCCTTTTGGTTAGTAAGGCGTGGACATGTGATGAATTACTGAGTATCTCCCCAACAAATCCGTGACTTTACTGTTGACAAAAAGAGTCCCATTATCTGACAGTATCACCTTCGGTATCCCAAATTGACAAATGATGTTTTCCTTTATGAATCGAACAACATTGTCTGTTGTCGTCCGTCGCAGCGGGATAGATTCCACCCACTTTGTGAACAATTCAGTTGCCACTAAAATCCATGCATGTCCTTGAGCCTCTGACGTGATTGGTTCAACTATGTCCAGTGCCCAAGTGTGGAAAGGCCAGGGGGTAGCTAAACTGTGTAACTCAGTTCCCGGAGCATGAATAAGATCTTCGTGCACCTGACATATATGACATTTCCTGACAAAATCACTGCAGTCCCTTTCCATTGTTGGCCAATAATACCCAGATGATAGTAGCTGTTGAAACATTTTTCTAGGGCCTTGGTGACTAAACTTGTGAGTTTGTTTCAATTCTTTCCCTGCCTCTTCTTCGCTTACACATCTCATCAGCTTTCCTTCAAAACATTTTGCGAAACAATTTTCCCTCCTGTAGGACAAATCGCGAGGCCAGTTTTCTAAACCGCGACTGATCTCTTTCAGGTAAAACCCCTTCTTTCAGATAATGCACATATTTGTCCCGCCAGTCTATCATGTCTGCCATATTACCTTCGTTCACGGAGGGATACGCATTACAATTTTGACAGCTGCTTTGCAACTTGACTGCATCATTCTTCATAGTTGGCTAAAAGAAAACTTCTCGCTGCAAAACTCGATAGCGACTGACATCCGCTTGACCACATATTTTATTGTGGACTTTCTGTAGCAGTTCTCCTATCTCATTTATTGCCAGGCATCTAGCTAGAATTCATCTGTTGCTTTGTAATATAACACACCTTTTATGATCTGGTATTCTCATCTCAAGGCATTGTTATCATTTTTTAGTAGAGCTTGTACTATCTGTGCTCTCCAATCATACTCTTCATACACATCTGCTTCCTTCCCGCTACTGACTACAGAGTTGGTTCTTCGTACTACTTGTACAGAAGACTCTATTCATTGGAAATGTAGTCGTGAACCCAATGTCGCCAATGCATCGGATCGTTGATTTCCCTCTCATGGCTAGTGCTGAAAACTCACAATCTCAAATATTTCTATCATCTGATGGATGGCGGTTCTGTAAGACACCATATGGGGTTCCTTGACAGCATACTCCCCTTTAACCTGCTTAATGACCAGTTTGGAATCTCCTTTTACATGAAGTATTCTTGCCTTCAGCTGCTGAGCCATCATCGATTCCAGTGCCAACCCTTCATATTCGGCAATGTTGTTGGTACAAGGAAAATCAAGCTTATAGGCCATGACTAATTCTTTTTTTGTTTCCTCATTCCTTTATACGAAGCCGGCCCCACCTCCCTTTTCTGTGGATGAATCATCGAATTCTAAAGTAAATTCCGCGCTTTATGCCATACTCGTTACTCCCACCTCCTCCACTTTGGGCTCAGCTCCCCCAGGAAATAAAGCTAGTAAATCCGATAAGGCTTGACTTTTTACTGATTTCGGACTAGAGCATATGATCTCATATTCAGATAGTGCTAACAACCATCGAGAAGTTCTTCCACTGAGTATGGGCTTTGTGAGTAGATACCGTATGGGGTCACTTTTGGTGATTAGCTCTAACGGATGTGCCAGTAAATAATGTCTGAATTTCTGAGCCGCGAATACTAAAGCGAGACAATGCTTTTCCAGCGATGTGTATCGCGACTCTGGTCCCTTGAGTACTCGACTAATATAGTAAACATGCTTCTCTTCCCTTTCATGTTCCTGGGCCAACAGAGCTCCTACAGACTTATTGGTGGAAGTAAGATGCATTATCAACGGTTCTCCTGACTCTGGTGCTACCATTATTTTTGGTGATGCCAGAATCCTCTTGATTTTCTCAAAGGCCACTTGTTGTTCTTCTCCCTAGCTATATACAGACTTTTCTTTCAACAAAGGCATGAGTGGGTGAGTTAGCTCTGCCAATGCTGGGATAAACCTCCTCATATAAGATATTTTCCCCATAAAAGTTTTCAACATTTTGCGAGTTGTGGGTGGAGCCATTTCCATTACTGCCTTAACCTTTGTTGGGTCCATATCAATCCCCTGCCGATGTACTACATACCCCAAGAACTTTCCTTCTGGTACTCCAAAAGCGCATTTCAAGGGATTCATCTTCAAATTATACTCGCGACACCGTTGCATTACTTTTCTCAAATCACCCACATGGTCCTGCACGACTCTGGATTTTACCACCAAATCATCAACATAGTCCTCCACAGTTTTATGCATCAAGTCATGGAATATAGTTGTCATGGCGCGTTGATACGTAGTCCTGACATTTTTAAGTCCAAATGGCATGACTGTATAATGGAAATTCTCCATAGGGGTGCGAAAAGTAATTTTCTGAGCATCTTCTGGTGCCATCTTAACCTGGTTATACCCGCTGAATCCATTCATTACTGAAAAAATTTCGTGTCCTGAGGTTGCATCCGCCATGGTGTCGATGTTGGGTAGAGGGAAGTCATCCTTTGGGCAGGCTTTATTGAGATCGCGATAGTTTACACATACGCGGATCTGCCCAGTCTTCTTTCTCACAGGCACAATGTTTGCGAGCCATGTTGGATGTTGGGTTGGTTTGATGAACCCTGCTTTCAGCAATTTTTCCATTTCTGCTTTAATCTGTACTTCTAGATCAGGATGAAATATTCATTGTTTTTTTTTCTTTGGCTCTGATGCGGAATGCACATGGAGGTGGTGGCTTACTAATCTAACATGGAGTCCCGGTATTTGACTATAATCCCAAGCAAAGACATCCCGAAACTCCTTGAGCAACTCTACTAGAGAATTCTTAGTTTCGTCGGGCAGTGTACTGCTTATGAAGGTAGGTCGCGGAGCTGTGCCGTCGCCTATGTCCACTTTGCACAAACCATGTTGCGGTTGCGGATTCTTGACTATCGCAGGATCACTAACAAGTTTTCTTTGCACACCTGCCTTATCTGTCCCGGGGTCAGTGCGAACTGAGCAAGCCTCTGACCCCCAATCCCGTCACAATTTGTACACTACTCGCTCGTCGGGCATCTTGACTCGCGACCAGCTCACTTCTTTGAGTTTCTGCTTAGTTGAACCTCCATCTTCCAGTTCATCCCATTTTGGTAACGGTGTAGAAAAAATGCCGGGTCCGTCTTTCTCACTGTATTCTGAGAAATAGACTGCATCTGCAAAATGAGCCTCAGATGCGCAAAAAGGGATTTTAGATGCCTTCACAGTCATTATTCCCTCTCCCCAATTAGCCTTCATCACCTGAAGATAGGATGAAGGTACTACACCATATGCATGTAACCACGGTCTTCCCAGTAACAACTGATACGAGGGTTCCCCTTTGATGACATGAAATTTGATAGGCCCCCTGATTTTTCCGACTTTAAGATCCAATGTCGCGAATCCCATGGTGGCCTGCTGGTCTCCATTGAAATCAGTAACTGCAATGGTATGATTCACAATCTTGCTTTCAAGAAAATTAATCATCCGCAAAGTGGCCAGCGGGATTAAGTTGACTGATGCTCCTCCATCCAAGAAAGCTCGTTTCATCTCTCGACCATTCACAGTAGCTGGTACATATAGGGGTTGATTGTGGAAGAATGGAACTTGTCTGTCCGCTTCAGAAAATATAATTTTACTGGAGGTTTTCTCATGCTGTGGAATCACGATAGTATGATAAAGAGCGGCAACCGTTTTCTCTTTTAATAACTCTTTCACATGTTCCTATATTGGGAGTTCGTTGAAGAAAATGTCTATCCTAGCATCCTCCTTTGCTTCATGCGCCGGCGGGCATTCATACTTGATAGCATTTGTCGTATCCTCAGTACTATCTTTGGCGGCCACTACAACCACATGTGCAGGGAAGGGCTCATGAACTACATTTTTTGCTACTTCCAAGTCACCTAATGCTATTTTCCGATGTACCAATCCGCAAAATTCCCAACATCCAATTAGGGAATGCCGAACGGTCCTGTGATAGGGGCAGTAGTTGTTCTTCATCCTTTCCTTTCTTGTCAGCACCCTTTGCACTAAAGGTAGCGATATGACATGATCTGCAATCCACTGATTTAGCAAAGCAACTGCTTCCTTTTCACTGAAAGATAAAGGAGGTGGTTCGAATCTCCTAGCACGCTCTTCCTTGGGCCTTTCGTTCTGCATTGCTTCTACCATTGCCACTCGCCTAACACTGATATTTGGTCGTGTCGGTGGAGTCAAAACTTCTCCCAATCTTCGTGCATTGTCAACAAGTGGAGAAAAAGTTTGGAACTCGTGATTGACCAAATGCACCCTATATTCTCGTATCATTCCTTCTATACAAATTTTGATCAATTGAAGCTCGAAAATTGGTTCATGGCACTGTAAAACATCCTCGCGAAATCTCCTGACATAAATTGCCTTCTCTTCCCCAAAACGTTGTCTTTTCCTTGTATGTGAAATCATTGATACCTCTTCGTCTGCCTGGAAGAACTTGGTGTAGAACTTGATCATCATATCTGTCCAATTGGATATTGAAGCTGGAGCGAGACCAGTATACCATGTGTATGCAGTTCCTGTTAGAGACTTAGAGAATTCTCTAAGTTTCAAATACTCATCATTTCTGTGGGGTCCCAGAGCATCCGCGAACCTGGATATGTGCTCTCTTGCATTTCCCTTTTTGCCATCAAATTGATGGAAGCTTGGTGTTCCATAGTCTTCAGGATAAGGTAAAGCCATAATATTGGGATGGTACGGTGGGGCAATTTCCACTTCTTCTATTTCAGATTTCTCGCTCAAGATAGCTCGTAGCTGCTCTTTGGTGATACATGACTCTTTCTCCAGTGACTCAGTTCGTGCTCGTGGTGCCTCCTAAAAAAGCTCTTGTGCTGACATTTCTGGCAAGTTTTGATTATCCATCCATGGTGATTCAAGATTTGGTGCTGAAACGCACTAGACCTCCATGAAGTGAAGTATGGCCTTTTGTGTTTTTTGAATGCTGAGAAGAGTTTGCAATAGAGCTGATGGCAATTCTAGTGAATTCTGTACTGGCTCTGCCATCGAAGGAGTCTCTGCCTGAGCCACACCAGCATTCGCGCGACGACGCTGTTTCCGCCCTGGTAGGACTGGTTCACTTCCTTGCGTCTGTGCTGCTATTTCTTCTTCAACTTGCTCGGTGTGTCGGGTCAGTGGACGACCTCTTCGACGAGTTTGACGAGGCTCAACTTGTGCAGAAGACATCTCCACCCAACAGAGTCGCCTTTAATGTAGGGGTTCGATTAAATGAATGATTTAGATATAGTTTCCACACAAAATTGTCAAGAAAATAATGGTGCTCGTGCTTTTATTGCTTTTGATTTGCTTTACAAAGAAATGAAAGAGAAAATGAAGAGAAAATAACAGTTGCAAATGATTGCAAAATACTTTTTCTCTCTAGAAATTTCTCTCCCTTCGTTTTCAAAAAGTCCCCTTCAAGTGAGCTCTAGCTCCTTTATTTATAAACGTAAGTGTCCAATAGATCCTCGCGGATTGTCCTTTGCCACGTCAGCACTATCTCACGATATGGATCCTGAAATACCAATCCACGACATAAATACCCTGTACAGTATCATCTCGCGACCTCGAATACGCGATACCGATTTGCGTAGTCCCTTGCGCGGATCATACAGTATCCCGCACCATGTGACCCGCGCCGTTTCAGCGTGGATCTAATTTTTCCTTAGCCAAGGAACCATGATACTATAGCTTTCCTCGGTCATGACCTTTTGTATGCATACCTTTTTCATGACCCCCTGAGTACTATCGGCCTCTCTAAGGTACTTTTTGCTTAGAATGGTGTAAATAGGGTCGCGACCCACTATAAAGAATATCCCAAGCATTTTCCCAGATTTCCGAATAGTACTTCTTACGTGAGCAGCATATAGGGCTATGAGTTCAGATGTGAGCTATAAACACATCATTCCCTCATACCTTCCTCTGTATAATGCAAGCTCTCGCGTATAAACCTTATTTGGGTTATTTTCCCAAATAATCCTTTATTTGGGCCAGTTTCCCAAATAAACCAAACCTTGGGCCATTTTCCCAAATAAATAAATCCTTGGGCCAATTTCCCAAAATAAGCCAATCCTTGCGGATTACCCTTTTCGTGAGTCACCCCTTACAGATAATTTAATAAAGTTTAGTGATATTATATTGGGATTTGAAACTAGAAAAATATTTTAGTACATGTAAAGTTTAGAAAGTTGACAACTAATATGGAAGAAATGGAGTACTAGAAAAAAAAATATTATTTTCATATAATTCTGATTCTCAAATTAATATAACTCTGAATCGTGACCCCAATGAAATAAGAAACTATGGGTGCGTTTGAGAATGCCTATTTTTTTATTTTATTTTTATTTTTTGGCACTGTTCATGAGAACATAACATGTTTGTGAGAGTTTTTACAGTTCACTTTGTTCTTGTTTTGGAAACAAATTCTGATGAATAGTGCAGAAAGTAAGATAACTGTTTTCTTGTTCTCTGTTTGGATTTAAGAAAAAAAAAACCAACATCATCTTCAACCTCTTACCACATTCGATCTACCATAACCACCACCAACGCCACCACCACGCCACCACCAACACCAACTTCACCACCACCCACCACCAACACCACCACTAAACACACACACATACATATATATATATATATATATATATATATATACACACACACCATCACCACCATTGCCCGCAACCACCCAACACTAACATCGCCACCAACGCCACCACGCCACCCACCATCACCCGCCACCACCACCACTACCACCACCAATTTTAGTCCCCCAAATCGAAACCCTAATCTCCACTCTAAAACCATCCCCAATCGACCCACCACCACCACAACCCATCACCACCACCACTCCCAATCGACCCACCACCAGCAATATCACCAATCGTATGTGTGATTGTGTGTGAGTGTGTGTTTCGTATGTGTGTGTGTGAGAACATGAGAGAAAAAAATTCCCCAATTTTTCCCCCAAACAAAAATTTGTTTTTTTTTTGTTTTTAGGTTAGAGAAAACAAAGACAATGACAAGATTGTTCTTGTTCTTGTCCCTAAAAAATAAGAACAAAAACACCCCCTTACCAAATGGGGCCTATGTTTTTGTAAAGATGGTCTTTGTTTTTCCAAAAAAGTATATAAAAAAGTATACTTGATTGAAGAATATTAAGGATGCTCTCACCTTACCCCCTACTTTATTGAACGATATCAAGGATGCTGCAGATCTTGATAGGACTGGTCACACCTAGGGCTGTAAACGAGCAGAGCCAAGCTGAGTAGTGGCTTGTTCGGGCTTGGCTTGACCACATTAGAAACATGTTTGAGCTCAGCTTAAACTTGAGCCGAGCTCCCACACCTCTATTCGGACTCGACTTGCCCAAGTTCACGAACCGCTCAAGCTCGGCTCAATGCTCATTTTTTTTCTTTCTCTAAAAGACAGAGATCTGGTTAATGAAATAGAGTCCAGACCACCACCAACTTTTTGCCGTGGTCGTCGTCGCTGAACCCTTGGTGGTCATATCAATCAGAGTTGATGACGGAGGAGGATTCTTGATTTCCGACTAGGCGTTTATGGCGGCGGCGGTGATGGCAACGTGTTCAAGCCATGACACATATATGTGTGTGTGTTTGTATATATGTATTTGTAATTGTAATACTGAGAGAGAAAAAAAGAGATTAGTTTAAGGTTAGAGAAAAGTGTTTATGGGAAGGACCAAATGCGTAGTCGTGTAGGGCGCCTCCCTTTTCTTTTTCATTTATTTTCTAAAGCAGTTGTTAGTCTCTCTCTTACTTTTGACCTAGGTTAGGGTTTAATATTTGGGGAAGAGAGGTGGTTCGTTTAGGCTTGTGTAAATGGGCTGGTATCATTTAGTTGGTTAAGTAATTGATTATTTAGAATACTTGGTAGACCCATTAATAGTAATGTTGGGTTTTGTAAACCAATGTGTGTAAATTCAATCCAAAAAAATATTTGTGAGTAATAAATTTACTATAAAATAAATTGTTAATTATTTTTTTGTTTTAAAAATATATTTTAAATATAATATAAAGGATTCACACTTTTATAATTAATTGAAGTAAAATCATATTTTGATTTGAAAAATAGAATGCATCAAATGAGTTCAATTGAGTGGAATTGATAAAATTCCCAATTCAAAGTAGTCTAATTGATTAAATTAAGTTCAATTGAGTAAATCCCTAATTCAAAGTATTGAAATTTGTTTCTATTGAGTGAAACTGAGTAAATTTTCAATTCAAAGTAGTGAAATTGACTTCAATTAGTGAAATTCAGTAAATTCCCAAATCAAAATAGTGTAATTGAATTTAATTAAGACAAAATCCCGAATTCAAAGTAGTTTAATTGAATTCAATTGAGTAAATCCCAAATTTAGAATAGTTTAATTGAATTAAATTGAGTGAAATTGATAAAAGTTTCTCAATTAAAAATAGTGAAATTGAGTGAAAATAAGTTCAATTGACTTTAATTGAGTGTAATTGATTAAACCCCAATTCAAAGTATTAAGATTGACTTCAATTCAGTGAAATTGAGTAAATCACCAATTCAATGTAGTGAAATTGACTTAAATGAGTGAATTCAGTAAATCCCCAACCAATTTAAAAGTAGTTTAATTGAGTTCAATTGAGTGAAATTGATAAAATCCCCTATTCAAAGTAGTGAAATTTAATGAAATTAAATTCAATTGACAAAATCCCTAATTGAAAGTAATGAAATTGACTTTAATTGAGTGAAATTGAGCAAATCCTCAATTCAAAGTAGTTTAATTGAGTTCAATTGATAAAATCCCCTATTCAAAGTAGTGAAATTGAATGAAATTAAATTCAATTGACAAAATCCCTAATTCAAAGTAATGAAATTGACTTCAATTGAGTGAAATTGAGTAAATCCTCAATTCAAAGTAGTTTAATTGAGTTCAATTGAGTGAAATTGATAAAATTCCCAATTCAAAGTAGTGAAATTGGGTTCAATTGAGTAAATCCCAAATTTAAAGTAGTTTAATTGAATTAAATTGAGTGAAATTGATAAAATCCTCAATTAAAAATAGTAAAATTGAGTGAAATTAAGCTCAATTGACAAAATTCCCAATTCAAAGTAGTAAGATTGACTTCAATTGAGTGAAAGTGAGTAAATCCATAATTCAAAGTAGTTTAATTGAATTCAATTGAGTGGAATTAATGAAATCCCCAATAGTATGATTTAGTTTGATAATTATTTACTGTAAAGTAAGATATTATTACCGTATGAGAGGAATTTTAGGTGTATGGCTTTGAGCTTAACTTGGTGATGGAGCACAAAAAAGAAACCAAAATCTCAAGGGGGAAAATGAGCATAATTCCAAAAACCAATACTCAAAAGAAGGAAAAATAGTTTATGACTTTTTTGGAATAATGTGAAGGCTGATACCATTTTTTTAACACTTTTTTTTTTTATCTAATAAATTAATAATTATGAGCCTGTTCGCTAACATGATTGCGAGAATTGATTACGAGCATGTTCGTGAGTAGATTCGTGAACATGTTCACGAACAAATGAGCCGAGTTCATGAATGTTTGAGCTCGGCTCGTTTAATAAACGAGCCTAAAAATTTTGTTTGAGCTCGGCTCGTTTAATAATCAAACGAACACGAGCCAAGCCTCGAGTAACTCATCTAGCGTCCTGTTCGTTTACAGCCCTAGTCACACCAACCTAGAGCTGGAAAAATTGGACACGACAGGGTAACACGACCCCATTTAAAAGGGTTAGGTTTAAGCATAAAAGAGTCAATGCCTAAAAATGGTCGACCCGGACACGACATAAAAATTTTAGGGTTGTGTTCTTGTCAAACCCGTGTTAGGTCATGTTGACCCGTTTAATTAATCTAATCTATTAAAAAAATTAAATTATACAAGTAATGAGGGGTGAATTTGTCATTTTAGATAAACCCTAGGTTCATTATAAGCCAAAACCAATTGGCATACAATTTTTGTCTCTATTTTATTCCCTCATCTCTCACACAAAAGGTCTTCACTCCACCATACCCAAATCATAAACCATCACCATCTTCACCAACACAAATTCGCGCCACAACCATCTCCAATTCATGCCACCACCACACCGCAACACCCGACCACTGCCATTACAACACAACACCTAGCGACCACCAAAGCATCGCCCCTCCTTCATGCACATTAGCAGAGCCGGTTTCCGAACAACCACCTCCTTAGGCGACTGCACACTTTCTATATCCCCTATCACTTAAAGGGCTCCACCGAAGCCAAGATCAATTAAGTTACATCTTTTCGCCAAATTTTGGTTTCCCAGACTTTTTGTAAAGGGCCCCATAGCTAAATTTTAATAGGATGACTCAGCATCAGGAAAAGTAAGCCCCCCCATTAGTTGAATTTGGTGAGGGAAAACCAACTTCGAAAAGGTGGTTCTAAGAATTGAATTCCATCCGCGGAAGAGAGGCTTCTATAATAAGGTATCGAGAGGACTGATGAATCATCCCCCAAAGCATCGGTTGACATTAATTACCCGAGGGAAATCTTTCATCTTATTGATACTTCATTATCTCTTCCCGAGCTAAACTGGGTATCTGATCGTCTCCCCTGAGTTGTACCGCCTCTACGACTTGTTGAGTCTCATTCCTCTATATTCTTTCTCAATCTCATGCACAATTAGATCAGAATATGGAGTTGTTGATATCATTGTATAATTATTATCAATTTCTCATAGATCTTATATATATATATATATATGTGTGTATGTGTGTACTTTAGGGTATGCTTGAATTCGTGTTAATTTATTGTGTAGAAGAAGAAGTATCATAGAAAAAGAAGAGGGCTAGGTTTTCGAATGACATTGTATTGCATGCCTGAGTTGGGGATTTAGGTTAAAATTAAACAGGTTAAAATTTTAATTAGTTTTTTTTCTAAACAGGTCAAATTTTCGTGTCGGGTTGAACCCAACAGACCTAATTTTTTAAACGGGTTACACGGGTCGTGCCATGTTACCTGTTTAAATAACAGGTCGTGTTAGTGTTTAATATTTTTGACGCGAATATTAATCGTGTCGTATTCGTGTCTAGCCATTTCGTGTTCGCGTCAGGTTGTGTTGGACACAATACGACTCGTAACACGAAATTGCCAGCCCTACACCAACCTAATAGTGTTGAAATGCAGGTCTAATGACTTCCCTCATTTTCCTCAAAACCAGGATCGAGGTGAAGACGTACCTACTTTAGGAGGTGTTTTTCTCTCTCCAACCACTACCACTGGTCCTGTATAGCTAGGAGAGGCCTCGTGGGCTGAAGTTGCTACTAGAGCAAGTGGTGTAGCTCCTAGAATGAAGATTGAATACCATGCGCTGCCCATCAACAATGGTGAGGCTTTGGTGGTGGAACTTATTTCAGTGAAATTTCAGAGGAAGGGGCACAACAGTGGAAAGGGTGCCTTGTTGGACATTTTCTCCACAAAAAAGCTACCTTATTCTTTAGTCCACAATGTTGCCATGAAGCTATGAAGTTATAAAGGGCTGGAGGAGGTGCTTGCTGATGACAAGGTTTTTTTCATCTTTAGGTTCACCAATGAGGAGGTATGCTCTGACATTCTTGACAGTGAACCTTGCATGATTGCAGGAAAGCCCATGGTGCTCCAGAAGTGGTATGAGGGATTTAAGTTCACTAAGGAATCATGTAAGATTATTCCTTTGTGGGTTAAAGTTTTCAATTTACCCTTGGAGCTATGGACTGCAAAGGGTTTTGGCTTTATTGCTAGTTGCTTGGGCAAGCCTTGCTTTGCTGATGGACCTACAGAAACTAGGAAAATGATTAACTATGCTATATTGTGTGTTGAGATGGATGCCTAAAAGCCCTTTATTGAGAGTTTCCAACTTAATTTGAAAAGTGGTAAATCCTTTATTATCAGATTGGAATACCAATGGAAGCCCCAGGTTTGTGCTGCTTGTCTTTGCTTTGGGCATTTGGAACCAAAGTGTCTTGTGGTTGTTGCTTCTGTTCATGTTGTTAGTGAGGGTAACACTCCCATTCCTGAGGTGGGTGAGGGGGATGGGAGAACATAAGGTATTGAGATCTTTGTTCCTCCAATTGTGACTTCTGCATGTGCTACTGACTTGAATGAATGGACAACTGTTCAGAAAGGGAAGTCCAAAGGGGTTCCTTGTTCTCCTGTGATGAACATAGCTTGCTGTTCTCCTAGTATGGTGAAAGGAAATAGTTACATTGAGGTGACTACTGATTGTCACACAACAAAAGGGAAAGGTGTTGCTGTTGATTATGGGCTTTTGACCAACTCCACGTCTGTGGAGGGAAATGATCCTATTGAAGGATGTGATAAGTCTTGTGGCAAGGGGAGTGTTGAATCCTCTGTGAACTCTATATGTTCTTCCTTTCTTGTTGTGACTGTAAGCTCTGAAGAGATATGTACTGAGGTTGCTGGAGGGAGCAAGAAGAAGAGAAAGAAAAAGAAGAAGGGTGAAGCAAACCCTAAAGCTCCCATCTTGGGACTCACTGGACTATTAGCTCACACCATTAGTGCATGTTTGGCAACCAGTGCGGTGTTGATTTTTGGTTTTGGTTTGGTTTGGTTTGGGTTGGGTTGGGTTTGGTGTGGTTTAATTCTGAATAGAAACCATGTTTAGTGCAGATGGTTTTGGTGTGAGAAAAAGTAAAGCTGAAAGACCAAACCATCTTTGGTAGAGTTGGTATGGACTGAAATTCTGAAACCAAACTATGTTTGGTAACTTGGAATGGTTTGACCTTTTATTTATTTATAATAACATTTTGTAAATATATATGTTTTAAAAAATAAAATATATAAATAAAAATACATTAAGAATTAATTTTTTTTAACAAAAATTATTAATATTGGATAATAATATTTCACCATATTGCAAGAATTATTCAATTGGTTCGTATATGTAGTTTGAAAATTTATAATCTTTTTCCATTTGAAATCTCAATGTTTTTTTACCAATTTATTATTTTAAATATTTATTACTCATTTTTTTATTAATTATTTATTCATTATATTTTTGTTTATTATTTATTTGATTTTACTTTATTATTATTTTTAAATATTTAGTACTCAATATTTATTATTTTATTATTAATTATTAATTGTTTATATATTTTTTATTATTTATTTTATTTTACATTATTTATTATTTTTAAATATTTATTACTCAATATTTATTATTTTATTATTAATTATTTATTCATTATATTTTTGTTTATTATTTATTTGATTTTAATTTATTTATTATTTTAAATTTTTATTACTCAATATTTATTATTAAATATTTATTAATTCTATTTTATTTCTCTAATGTTTTACTTAATTTTTATTTATTATTATTAATTATTAATTAATATTTTCTATTATTATTTAATAATTAATTGATTTGGGGTTGTGAATTGGTTTTAATTTGATGGTTTGGGTTATTGTTGGAGAAAACCATGGTGTGGGCTTTGTTGGTTTTGGGGTAGAGCTACAGTAACCAAACCAATACAATCCATGTATTGAGATGGTGTGAAAATTGCCTCATTTGGTGCACTATGGTTTACCACTGTGGATCCGAACCAAGATTGCCAAACATGGTTTGATGCACAGTTTTTTGAACCAAACCCAAAAAAAGGGCACCAAACCATCTACCAAACACGCTCTTAACCAATGATCTTTGGATCATAGAACACCAGGGGTTTAAATTCCCTTGAAAAACAGATTGAAATAAAGAAGTTAATTGTTGAATACCATTGTCAAATGTTTGCCATTCTTGAAACCAAGGTTCAAAGAGAAAATTTTGCTGATATCCATTGTGCCATTGCTCCTAAGTGGAGATTCATCCATAATTATGATCAGTCCTCCATGGGAAAGGTTTGGATTTTATTCAACCCTTCAAGTATCAAGGTGGGGAAGGTGAGTGAATCTGCTCAAGCTCTACATGTGTCTCTTACTGATACATGTAATCAAAACCAGTTTAATGTTTCTTACATTTATGCTTTTAATTTTGGTCATAATAGAAAAAAGCACTTGGATGACATCTGATGCAGCCAAACTAGGTTTAGAAATATTGATTAAAAATCAAGCACACAAATCGTTTTGTAATATAGCACGACTTGAGAACGGGAATATCGTTCCCACAAAGACTTGGAATTATTCACTTTAGTAATATAAAAGTACTGAATTATGGTTTTGAAAAGGTATTGATTGGTTTGAAATCTATGATTTAATTAAACTAACTAAAAGCAAGAAGTAAATTGTGTTCGTGATTCAGAGTAAAGAAAAATTAGGGTTTTCATACTCCACCACTAATCGCATCAGATTATACTGCAAATAGTTGAATATATTCCTCAAAGAGATACTGTCAACCGGATTCGCTACAACCCATCTCCGGACAAAGTGTGATTAGTGCATGCAAACTACTTTACTCTAATATACTCTTAGAGCATAAACCTAGGGTTTTGAGTGTTAAACACCTTTGTGTAGAAAATCATGATTTAAGCATCTGAGTTCTAGCCCATATTGAATAAACATGATTGATTGAGATAATGCATTCATTCAGTCTAAGAAAAGGGTAAAATAAATATAAAACCCCTTATATTAAATAACTACAGTCTCTCATCTACACAATCATCACATGTGTGGTCTTCAGTTACCCCTCGTTACAATTGAAACAAATAAATAAACTACATTACTTGGCTAGGATTTTGCTAGAAAATCCTAGATACTGGTTTAGTTGCTCATGGTGGTGGGAGACTGCATGGTTGATGTAGAAACGCCCTTAATGATCGTTTTCTTCGGATCTCTAGGATCTGAATGACTCCCTTCTTCATAAGATGTAAATCTCAAGGATAGTGCTTTGAAAATTATGTATTTAGAAGCTCATTCGATCTGAATCAAACCTTGGTATTTATAGAAGATGTTGAGAAGAGTCCTGCTTGTATTAGACTTGTCCCGCTTAGAGTAGGTTTCCTCTTTGTTGTTTTTCTTTTCAATTCTGAGTCAAAACCCTTTAACATGTTGTAAATACACCTTATACACATGTTTGGAAGTGTTGGAGTCGAAGTCAAGTCAAAGGAAGTTGAATCAGATCAAAAATTAAATTATGGGAATTCTTAGCTGCTGCCTACCCCTACCCCTATGCCTATGCGTAGCTTAGCCTACGCCTAGGCATAGCCATGTGTGTAGGTAGGCGTATAAATGATGATTCTAGGCACCTTTTGCTTGTTGTATGCGTAGGTAGGCGTATCAATACTTATGAAAATCACTTTTTCCAATCTTTCTTCCATTTGAACCCCATTTACTTCATTAGCATGTTTCTCGAAGTTTCGGCTTCAAAAAATATCCGTTTCGCCCTTCGGGATGCACTTTTTGCTTGAAAACTCTTATTCTTCTCTCTTTTCGGTTAGGCACAAGCACAAACTTGTTTAATTCACCAAAGTTAGCTCATTTTCTTCATTAAGCTCCCGAAACACGCTTAGACATGTAAACTGCATAAAACTACTAAGTAACAGAATGATAAGACCTAACAGTACTGAGTTAGGGGCCTAGAATGGACAACATTCGGCACCTATCACACCCCCAAACTTAAATATTGTTAGTCTCTTAGCAATGAACTCACATAAGAACTTTGAAAATACTTTTTGATGATTATCTACTCTACATTTTCTACACTACTCCCTTGCTTTCGTGAGGGTCGACAATTGCACTTAGCCTGTGCAACAAGCCTTTTAAACCTCTAGGAAATGCCTAATGGACGAGTGAAGTCTCGTGAGGGTTAGCTATACTACCCACAACTTCTTTTCATTCCTCATTCTCACACATACGTGCATTTACATACTCATCAATCAAGTCATGCTACAATATACAAGATAATATGGAGGCATGTATTCTTCATTAAACTCATGAAACACGCTTAGACATGCAAACTGCATAAAAACACCATGTAACAGAATGATAAGACCTAACAATACCGAGTTAGGGGAATAAAATGGACAACATTTGACACCTATCACGCCCCAAACTTAAATATTGCTAGTCTCTTAGTAATGAACTCACATGAAAACTTTGAAAATACTTTCTAATGATTATCTACTTTACCTTTTCTACACTACTCCCTTACTTTCGTGAGGGTCGACAATTGCACTTAGCCAGTGCAACAAGCCTTTTAAACCCCTAGGAAACGACTAGTGAACGACCCACAACTTCTTTTCGTTCCTCATTCTCACGCATTCATGAATTTACATACTCATCAATCAAGTCATGCTACAAGATACAAGATAATATGGACACAGGTATTCCCACTCACTACCACGTAACAACGATCTCAAGTTAATATTGAGAATGGTCCCCACTAGAGAAAACAACTTCGTTAATCTCTACTCCCAATCCGGACAACCTTCTGTGTGTAAGTGAACCCCCCCTACAATAAATTAATCTACTTTTCATATCTCCTCATTGTTTGCTTCATTTGCTATGTTTTTTTTCCATTTCATTTTTTCCTCTTCTTTCATTTTTTTTCTTTTCTTTTTTTCCTTCCTTTTACAAACTTTCTAGTGGTTTTTAGTAGACGTTGGGCCAATGACTCCTAAGCTAGACAACTTTAGGGTACTACGTGATAAAGTACCCCTCGGGCTTAATGATCCAAACCATCTTGCCTCGACTTTCAAGGATTTTCTACTATCTAACTTTTTTTTTTTCATATATTTTTCTCTTTTTTTTTCATAGTATTCAAAACATTTTCTGACTCAATACTGAAAAATCAACTAATTCAATAGTAAGGATCATGTGCCTGTGCTTATAGGTCAAAATCCTCCTTCTCGGTTTCGACTTCAGTAATTCATTTACCTATGTAAAACCACATCACTTCACTAACTCAATTTAATCATTACTCTCATGAGCGAGAATATCGCATCACATACTACTCATACATCATAAACACATACTCAATCAACTTGTAATACAAAACACTCATGCGTAAAAACAAAAGAATTTCTCAATTTTTTTTTTCAATTTTTCATTCATTCCTTTATCTTATAACCAACTATACCTTCCCCCCAAACTTAAATAAAACTGATGTGCCTCAGGTGTGTATAAAATATGTGGTTAGAAACAACACCTTAAGGACGTTAGGTTTTACCCTACGCAAGCGCACGTATCAATTGTAAAATAACAATATCTTGAGTAAGGGATATCGATCCCACAGAGATTAAGATTGTTCACTTTAACAGTTCAAAAACAATGAGTTATATTTCTAAAAAGTTATTTGTTTTGGTGGTCGAATACCAAATTATCTAAATTAACTAAATTATTCTAAAAAGCAAAGTAAATTTTTTTGTGATTCAAGAGAGAGAGAAAACTAGGGTTTTCATCGCTCCACCACTAATTGCATAATATAGTTCTATCAATGTAATAATTGCAAGAGGGCGATCCGTAAACTGTGAATCAGGTCGTACCGCAAATAGCTAAATACGACCCCAAAAAGGATTACCATCAACTGAATTGCGACAACCCATCTCATGACTGAAATAATTAGTGCACGCCAATTAAATTACTCTAATTTAGTCCTAATGCATGAAAATACACTAAAGCATGTATATATCAACTCGCCAAGGCATAACCTGTGTCAACCTAGAGTTTCAAGTTTTATTACCACAATTGTGTAGAAAATTATGAATTAAGCATCCGAGTTCATACTTATAGTGAATAATCATAATTGTGTAAAACAATATATTCATTCCATCTAAGACAAGAATTTATAATAAATATAGAATTTTGTATCAAGAATAAAAAAAATCTTTTATCTACAATAATCATCACATTACGGTCACAGTTTCCCCTCGTTACAATTGAAAACAAGATAAAATCTACATTACTTGGCTAGGGTTTTGCTAGAAAACCCTAGATACCGAGTTAGTTGGCCATGGAAGATGAAGACTGCATCTTTGGTGTAGAATTGATCTCCATGTCCTTCTTCTCCGGATCTCTAGGTCTAATTATGGCTTACCTTTTTCAAAGATATATAACTTCAGAGGCTGCTTTGAAATTGAGCGTGTAAAGAAGCTCTGAACACCAACCCCTAATTATGATGTAAAGCCTTATATTTATAGAGAAAGGTGGAGGTAAATCATAAGTTTGCCCTTTTTGGTAATTTCCCTATCAATAGGTGTCAAAGATTTATGTCATTTGCACGCACTTTGAGGTATAAGAGCTGTCGACGCATCATATAATCGAAACGGGGACAAATCGGACATTATAACCAAAATACAGAATTCTCTGCCGCACCTACGCCTTAGGCATAGGTCAGGCATAGGCTCAGGCATAAGTCAGACGTAGAACTTCACTTTCTGGCCACTTTTTGCTTCTGTAGGTGTAGGCTTTTTCATGAAAACAAATTTTCTCCACAATTGCGCCAAAATGACTGTCTTGATTCCATGAGACTTTTTGCTTTAGATAATGGCTTCAAAAAATGCCGTTTTTGCCCTCCGGGATTCATTTTTGTCTCGAAAATACCTCTTTAACTTTCCTCTTGGATAGAAATGAACACGTCTTTAGTTAATCCACCAAAGTTAGCTCTATTTCTTCATTAAGTTCTTGAAACATGCTTGAACACACAAACAACATAAAAATACCAAAAATGGAATGAAATGACGTAACCATAGTGAGTTAAGGGATCAAAATGTCTAAAATATGACACCTATTAAAAACCATGTCCACATGGTTCTCAACAAACTTGAATTGAGCCACTTGTTGAAATATTCAACACAACACACAAATCCAATATCATAGCAAGGGAAGAAGAAATACAATAATCGCTTTCCAAAAATTATTACTCAATATAGCACAAGGAATTAGTCTTTTATTAATAAAATAAATAATGATTTGGCCTTAAGAACCTACAATCCTACGAAATTGAAATTGCAACCTATTCTACGGAATTTAAAACAAATCCTAAGTCTAATCCTAGACATATAAATCATATTCCAACTATGACTCCTATTCATTCCTTACTCCTATGAATCCTCATTCACTCTCCTTAGCCATGTTCAAGAGCCGTCATAAGAGATGTCTCAATTTCAAACCGTTCAAAGTCCGCCTCTTACAAATAATGCTTGAATGACCAACACACTTCATTCATCTCTTTCAATCGATCACCCAACTGGACCCGAGGATCTTTGATATCAACATTGGATTTGGAAGATGCCAATCCATCTCGTTTCGACCTTCCTCTACTCCACTCACAATCCTCTGCACCATTATTATGTTAGCCATCATCAACTCCGACATCGATACAATAGCCCTTTTGAATGAAATATAACACTTTCATCATCGTAAATCCTCGCCACCTCGAACAGTGATTCAGACATACTTGTGATGTGAGCAAGCAATCTAGATACAATAAATCCGAGTGAAGATGATACTTTTCCACAAATTTGTCCTTAGGGTTTGGTATGTACCTAGGGCATATCTCAGTTATCATCTTTGCCTCCATAAGCAACCACTCCAAAGGGATTGGTGAATACTTAGTGCGAAGGTGTTCCAGATATCCTTGTGGTATTTTCTAAATTTGAGCAATGATTTCTTCATGCGCCACTATCGGCTCACTTTTATCATCCATCTGAACTTGGATAACATCTTGTCTCCTCGGTCCTTCTATGATCATATTTTCGTGGAAATGCCTTACCCAATTTGGATATACTCTCAATCCCGCCGGATTCTCCAAATTCATCAATCCTCTTTCTCTTAGGATTTCTACCCCCAGTGTTATCACTGGATGTGTCATCGTATTTGAGAGAAACATAAGCTCATATTGAACTCTATATTCCACAAAAGAAGGAAGAGTTAAAAATATTAGTGGTGATGGTGGTGCAACCAAAACTTGTAGATTTTTACACGTCTCTTCATATATTTCATCATCCTCATCATCTTCACTGCCACTAGGGTTAGAAGTAGCATCAATTACCTCTGAAGTGGCATCATATTCAAGTATCTCCTCTGGATCAGATTTGATCTCGTACTCCTCATCTTTCTCATGCTCACTCCCATCGGAAGAAGAAGAAGAAGATATCGCTCTTTCTCTATACTTTTTCTCTCTAAGCTCTGATAGGTGCCTAATGTTATACGTTTTAAGCTCCTATCTTGCTATTGTTATGTCTTTACATTATATTATTTGGTATTTTTATGCGATTTGCGTGTTTAATGTGTTTTAGGAGCTTAATGAAGAAAATGAGCTAACTTTGGTGAATTAACTAAAGAAGTGCTTATGTCTATCTAAAGAGAAAGTAAAAGAGGTGTTTTCAAGCAAAAAATGTCTTCCGGAGGGCAAAAACGTCATTTTTCAGGGCCGCAACTTCAGGAAACATACTAAAGGAGTTGAGGGGGTTCAAACGGAACAATTATCAAGAAAAGTGTTTTCCAAGAAATTTGTTGCGCTTGACCTACGCTTACAGTAGCTAAAAGTGACTAGAAAGTGCTAAAACCACGCTTATGGATTGTGGGCCAAAAGGGGGCTACGTTGAAGCGTAGCTAGGACCTACGCTTAAGCATAGCAACCCCTACGCGGGATTCATGCGTATGAAGCTGTGAAATTACAATTTTTGTCCAACTTAAATTCCATGACTTGACTCTGAATCCAACACCTCTATACACGTGATTTATATGTATTGTATATCAGATTGAAGGGTTTTGCTCAGTTTGGAAGGGAATCACACAAAAGGGGAATCCTACTCTCAATAGGAGAAGTCTAATGGAAATTAGGGTTTCCCTCGACTTTGTCAATAAATACCAAGGTCTGCTATAGATATGGGGCGCTTTAAATTCCATAATTTCCTGAGCACTTTCTCTGGAGATTCATATCATTCAAAGGGAGGAGCCATTCAAGACCTAGAGATCCGAAGAAGAAGAAGAATATGGAGGCTGTTTCTACATCAACGATGTAGTCACCATTTACCATGATCAACTAACTCGGTATCTAGGGTTTTCTAGCAAAACCCTAGCCAAGTAATGTAGTTCTATATTTGTTTTCAATTGTAATGAGGGGAAACTGTGACCACTCTATGATAATTGTGTAGATTAGTGATCAAACTTATTGTTGATACAAGGTTTTATACTTATTCTAAATTCTTATCTTAGATTGAATGAATATATTATCTTAACCAATCATGTTATATTAAATATAGAGTGATTTTCTACACAATGATGCTTAACACTTGAAACCCTAAGTTTACACAAGCCATGCCTCAGCGAGGTAATATAGACATGCTTTAGTTTAATTTTATATTGTAGGAGTAGATTACAGTAAAATAGATGGCATGTACTAGTCACACTCTGTCCAGATATATGTTGTAGCAAATCCGGTTGATAATATCTGTTTTGGGACGTATGTAACTATTTACGGTCTGTCTGATTCATAGTGATGGATCGCCGTCTTACAATTGAGAAAATAGAGGACTATATTATTTAGTTAGTGGTGAAGTGATGAAAGCCCTAGTTTCTCTCTTTCTTGAATCACAAGCACAATTTATTTTCTGTTTTTAGTTATAAATCTTAAAACAATTCCAAACTCTTTTTCAAACATAATTCAATACTTTTAAATTGCTAGAGTGAATAATCCAAGTCTCTGTGGGAATGATATTCCCTCTCTCAAGCTGATTCTATACTACAATACGATTCATGCATTTGCGATAGGAAAAACCTAAGCTGTCGTAAGGGTCTGTTCTTAACCGTTATTTTTACCACCCCTAGACAGACACCAAGTTTTTGGCACTGTTGCTAGGGACTTGGCATTATTCTTAGCCTTAGTAGTTTAATTGCATTGCGTTATTATAGTGTATCTAAAGTTGGAATTATTGCGTGATTGACAGGTACTCTGAAAAGCATAAAGGGATTTAGTTGAGCAATGAAGGTTGCATCGTTGGACCTCTTGTGAGTTTTAGTAGCTTAATTTCGCACATAATTTTAGCTTTATTTATGTTAATAGTTAGAATAGTTTAGAATTAGTTTAGTTTTATTTTCACAGAAAAAAAAATTGAAACAATTTTGTTTTTGTTTGGTGCATGATCGATAGACAATTACTATTTGATCCCAACACTCTGTATTAGTACCTTTTGATCCTGAGATCGAAATGACTTATTGTAGAAATCATCGAGCTAGGGAATTAGAGCGTCGACGACAGTTGGATCTTGAAAAGATGGCCAATCGGAATGTCAATGTGTAAAAGGCACCAGCTATGTCCTTGAAGGGGTATTATGCACCTTCTGCTCATGAGTCGTATGTTGAATTTCCAGAAGAAGATAGAGTTGAACACTATGAGATCAAATATAGTGTCATTAATATATTGCCTAAGTTTTATGGACTCAGGAATGAGGACCCATATCAACATATTAATGAGTTCTTAGAGATTGCCTCGACAGTCAAAATTGAGAATCTGAGCCCTAATGCGTTTCATGTGTGCTTATTTCCCTTCTCTTTAAGAGAAAAAGCTAAAAGATGGTATGCCATTTTAGAGAGGGAGGTAAAAATCGATTGGGAGACCCTAAAAGCTTAATTTTAGAGAAGTATTATCCCATAGGTCAAACCCACAAAGCACAAGAGGCAATTACCCACTTCATAGAATTATCTAGGGAGCAATTCTATGATGCATGGGATATGTTCAATGAAATTATGCGGAAGTGTCCCCATCAATAATTCATTGACCAAGATATAGTGCATAACTTCTTTCTTGGACTTAGTGCTACATATAAAAATCTGATTGATGCAGTAGTGGGAGGTCAGTTTACACTAAGGCCAGCAGACGAAATCTTGAAGCTGTTTGATAACATGAGCGATAATTTGATTCAACATGAATATGAGATGTGTGCTAGGGATGGATTCAAAAGAATATCTGACAAAGCGTTTAGCATAGAAAAGAATAATGACAATGTCAGAGAATAAGTAGCTGCATTAGGTGAAAAACTCGACAAATTCATAAATTTGAGTCAGTCAGCCCTAAGCGAAGTCGTAGCAATAGGACCTATTTTTTCCCAAAATGAGTATTAGGGTAATGAAATAGTTGCCGCTGATGTTAAAACAGAATCTACCAATTTGAATAATGCTCCTTTTTCTAATACATACAATTCGAATTGGCGAAATCATCCACATCTATCATATCATTCTCAGAACGTAGAAAATCGTCAATCAAATTTGCCTCAGAACCAACAATCATTCAATTCTCAGCCAACAATCGTGACTCATAATTTTTAGCCTAATTCTCAAGCCATTCGACCTTTCAATTACTAGTCTCAACCTCAAAGAAGTCAAACCCCACCACTTAGACTGCCGGGCTTTGATAATGATCTGGCACGTACCTTAAAGGATTTGCAGAACATGATGGGCTCTCACTCCCAAGCCATCGCAAAGCTATAAAATCAGATGGAGGGGAGATTGCGTAGCCAGCCAGTGGCCAATCCAAATAATAAACAGGTTATGGAACTTAGATCTTTCACTGAAAATACCCATTAGACAGTTCAAGCCATCACGACTTTAAGAAGTGGAAAGGAGGTGGAGAACATGGTTGAGCAGTAACATGAAGAGAGGACGAACAAGCGTAAGACAGCTGAAAAAGTTCAGAAAGATCAACCTCAGGTGTAGGAAGATATTGATCAGACATTACTAGAAGAGCCAGAAAGCGCAAGTTATGAGGAGGCAACACCATTTCCTCAACGTCTTAGAGAGTCAACCAAGTATGGTAAGCATAAAGAGATTGACATGTTGGACACGTTTCGACAAGTCAATATCAATTTGCCTCTCTTAGACATCATAGCCCAAATTCCAGCATATGCTAAGTTTTTAAAGGATCTCTGCACTCAACAAAAAAAAAGTAGATCAAAGGTCCTGAAGAAAATCATGTTGATTGAATAAGTGAGTTCATTACTATTAAGTAATACACTGACTAAGAGGAAAGATCCCGGTGCTCCCACTATTCCTTGTATTATTGGTAACCAGGAAATTGGTAGAGCTCTTCCTGATATAGGTGCGAGTGTTAACTTACTTCCATATTCAGTCTATTAGTAGCTAGGGTTGGGAGAGCTAAATCCTACCTCGGTAGTGCTTCAACTTGTGGATATATTAATTAAGCAAGCGAGAGGGATTTTGGAAGATGTCATAATTCAACATCTTTCTAGTGAATTTCATAATTCTACCTCAGTAGTGCTTCAACTTGCGGATAGGTGGACAAGTTCTACTTTCTAGTGAATTTCATAATTTTTGATACAAAACCTATCCAAAACTCGAAGAAACATATCCCTGTAATATTAGGAAGATCATTATTGGCTACGGCCAATGTGTGAATTAATTGCAGAATAGGGGCTATGGATCTATCATTTGGAAACCTAAAAGTGCGAATGAATGTTTTCGACACTAATCATCAACTCCCCGAGTTAGTAGAATGATTTTGTATTGACGAGATTGATGAAGTTATGGAGGACTTCACACCATGAATCTTGGAGAAAGAAGAGTTGGAGTCTTTAATGACTGGAGTGAGGTTGGAGAATGAACCTGATGAGTGATGATTGGGATGAGTAGATGAGGTTGAATAATGAGGATATTGCTGCGATAAAGACTGCATTATATGGCCATCCATGGAAAACGCCAATTAAGCCACTACCATCACTATCAAGTACACCATTAATTCCATCTCTGATAACTCATCCTGCCTTGGAACTCAAGGAATTTCCGGATAAGCTAAAATATGTCTTTTTAGGACCAGATAAGATTCTTCCTGTAATCATATCATCAAAGCTGATGAAAGAACATGAATTGAGTCTCGTCGATGTCCTAAGTGAAAATAAAAAGGCGATAGGGTGGAGTGTTATTGATGTTAAAGGAATATATCCCTCGATTTTTAAGCATCGCATACATTTTGAGGAGACTGCAAAACGATCAAAAGAGATGCAACGGAGGTTGATCCCAAACATGAAAGAAGTGTTGAAGAGAGAGGTCGTGAAGTTGCTAGATACAGGTATCATTTACCCCATATCTAATAGTACATTGGTGAGCCCGATGTCCGTCGGAGTGTGCTAAAAATATGTGTTAAAAACGGCCCCTTATGATGGCTTAGGTTTTTACCTATCGCAAGTGGACAAATCGTATTGTAGTATAGTTCAGCTTGTGAAAGGTTATCGACCCCACAGAGACTAAGTCGTATTCTGAATTCTCGTAAAATAATATTCTTAAATTGCTAAAAAAGTATGGTTTATCATTTTGAAATTAATTAACTAATTAAATAAGAAAATAAGTAAAGATAGATTAAGACAAGAACAATAGAAATAAAATCTAGGGTTTTCATACTCCCCCACTAACCACATAATATAATTCTCAATTCGATCAATTGCAAGAGGGCGATCCATAACTATGAATCAGGTTATACCGCAAATAGCTAAATACAACCGCAAAAAGAATTACCATCAACCGGATCGCGACAACCCATCTCATGACTGACCTAACTAGTACATGCCAATTAAATTACTCTAATTTAATCCTAATGAATGAAAATAAACTAAAATATGTTTATATTCGCCAAGGCATGTCTCCTGTGTTAACCTAGGGTTTCAAGTTTTATTACCACCATTGTGTAGAAAATCATAAGTTAAGCATATGAGTTCTAGCCCATAATGAATAACCATGATTGTGTAAGATAAATATATTCATCCAGTCTAAGGCAATAATTATAATAAATATATAAATTTGAATCAAGAATAAAAATGGTATCTCATCTACTACAATCATTATAGTATGGTCACAGTTTCCCCTGGTTACAATTGAAACAAATAAAAGAACTACATTACTTGGCTAGGTTTTTGATAGAAAATCCTAGATACTGAATTAGTTGCTCATGGTAGAAAGTGATTGCATAGTTGATGTAGAAATGCACTTCATGATATTCTTCTACGAATCTTTAGGTCTTGAATGACTTCTCCCTTTAAATAATATGAATTTGAAAGTTGGGTAGAAAGAAGTCCCAAAATTATGTGGAGAGAAGTCCCCCAAAATCTGTGGAGAGAAGTCCCTTGGATTTGTACCAAAGCTTGGTATTTATAGACAAAGCCAAGGAAAACCCTAACTTGTGGAATAGGATTACCCTTTTTTGTAATTTCACACCCAACCAAGAAAAACCCTAATATATGATGTATAATATGTGTATATTACATGTATAGAGGTGTTGGGGTCGAACTTAAAGTCATCCGGGTCAAAATGGATCAATCCGGGTCAAAATAGGATTTTCGCCCGCATATGAAATTTTCAGTTTTTTCTACAAGACACCTCTCACTCTTTTGATCATATCTGGAGCTACACACATTGTATGGAGGTGTGTAATATATTTTTGGGAACATTAATTCAAGATCTTGATGATAGGCTCACGTATAACCCTATTTGGATATGTTTTGACCGAGATATGACTGTCCGAAATTGACTAAACAATTGTACTAAAAACACTATTGATGTCTCAGCTACCCTTCAAACGTAATCCACCTACGCTTTAAGCGTACCTTCCCTACGCTTTAAGCGTAGGGTTAAGCGTACTTTCAAGCGTACCCTCAAGTGTACCTTCAAGCGTAAAAATGCACTTTCTAGCCACTTTTTGATTATGAAAGCGTAGGCACAAAAGTGTAGGTGTTTTATTGAAAACCACTTTTCTCCGTGAATGCACCAAAATGACTACCTTAAACCCATGATACTTTTTGCTGAAGATGACGGCTTCGAAAAATGCCATTTTTGCCCGTTGGGAGCCATTTTTGTCTTGAAAACACCTCTTTAACTCTCCTCTTGGATAGAAACGAACATGAACTTGATTAATTCACCAAAGTTAGCTCTATTTGATCATTAAGCTCCTGAAACATGCTTAAACACACAAATAACATAAAAACACCAAATAATGGAATGAAAATGACGTAACTATAGTGAGTTAAGGGGTCAAAATGTCTAACATGTGACACCTATCATACCCCCAAACTTACATATTGATAGTCCCTTAGCAATGAACTCAGAAAAGCTTCCTTGTTATGATTTTTAATCTAACTAATCTAACCTAATCCCTTTCTTTCGTGAGGGTATTACACTTAGCATGTGTAACAGGCCTTTTAAACCCCTAGGTTATCCCTAGTGGACGAGTGAAGTCTCGTGAGGGTTAGCTATACTACCCATAATTTCTCTATTCTTCCTTCTCACGCATTCATGCATTCATACACGCATCAACTAAGTCATGACATAATGCAGAAGATAATATGGATGCAAATACTCCTGCTCACTACCGAACAATAACTATCTCGAGCTTCGTGTCATGAATGGTTCTCACTAAAGTGAATGACTTTGTTACTCTCTACTCCTAATCCAGACAACCCTCCGTGTTTTTGTGAACATTCTACCATGGTATTTCAATTCCTCTTCTCCTATTTCATTGATAAAATTTTGCCATTTTCTTTAAAAATCATTTTTTCCATCATTCCACTTTTCATCACTTTTTTTCTTTCTAAGCTCCGGACTTTTCAGCGAGGATTTTTAGTCCTGACCAACTGGGCCGTAGCTTCTTTATTGGGATTCATGCTCATTAGTTCTCCCCTTTTTACACGAACAATGATATTGGTGATACCAAGACCCGGTTACTTAGATCGAAGAACTACTTTTTGCATTTTATTTTATTTTTCAAAATAATTTTTAACTTTCTCCATTTCAACCATATCATCTCCCCTTCTCCCCTTTTAATGTGATAAATTATTTTTTCAATTTCATAGTCAAAGATTAACTGTTTTTCCCATAGTGAATGTGTGCTTGTGCTTATTGGTCAAGGTCGTCCTTTTCGGTTTCAATTTTACGAATCTATTCACCCATGTAAAACCACATCACTTCACTCACTCAATCTAATCATTACTCTCATGAACGAGAATATTGCATTACATACAACTCATACATTATAAACACAAACTTAATCAACTTGTAATGCAAAACACTCATGCGTAAAAACAAAGAATTTCTCCAATTATTTTCAATTATTTTTTATTTTTTTAAATCATTCCCTGTACCAACTATATATTCCCCCCAAACTTAAAGTAGACCATGTCCTCATGGTTCACAATCATACTCATGAGAAAGAATATAGTTTCCTTTGAAGCGCAGTTCCGGAATTTTCTCTCTTTATGCTTATTCTACCCCTCAAACTTGAATCGATCTACCTGTATAAATATTGAACAAAACACAAATATCCAATATCATAGCAAGGGAAGAAGAAATACAATCATCGTGTTCTGAAAATTATTACTCAATTTAACACAAAGAATGATTTTTATTTTTTTATTTTTATTTCTTTTAGTGAAATAAACAATAATTTGGCCTGAAAGGCCTACAATCCTACAAAATTAAAATAAAATCAACAAAGTTTTGTCCTTAAGGGCCTACAATCTCTAAAAATTAAAATTTGCAAAAATTAAATGACCTACTATTCTATAAACCTAAGCTAGAAACTAACTTTCACAACCTATGACCAATGTTTAATGTTTTTGGTGCGACGGCTCCGCAAAGGGATATCCAACACCCTTCATCTCTTTGACACTTCTACCACTTGGTGGAGCAAGTGTGGGAAGTAAATCAGTCCATGGTGTCCATTGTGAACACTCAGTAACAAGCACAAAATCAAGCACATAATAATCATCATATTCTTTCTCTCTTCTGTCATGCTTTGTATTCATCCCATGTTTAACACCTATGTCCAACGATCCTTCTGTTAACGAATAAGGTAATGGGTCCTTCATCACCTCATCAATCCCATCAATTACATAGTATTCATCCCCTCCTTGTTTATCTTCAAAACGCAACTCATCGAGACATTGGGTAAATATTGCTTTAGGTTCATATGGGGTCTCTTTTGGCTCTTGTGGTAAAGGAATGGTTTACGCACTCTTGTCATATGTAATGTTACTCTACGTTTCAAAAATTTCCTCTATTTCACTGTACCCTTCCTCCTCATCTTCAAACTTAACTACCACTTGATTTGACAATTCCTCTATTCTCATTCTAGTATTAGTTAGTTGCCCTAATTGGGTTTCTACCTTAGTCAAGGATTGAGAATGAGAGTTTATCAATTGGATTGCTGCCTGAAACTGATTACATTGATTTTTTCACTCCCCAAAAACTTGATATTTTAACTCCTTCAAGGCGCTCATCAATTCATCCTCCACACCAATTCACCTAGGCATACAATTTTGGTTTTGGAACTGGAGTGTATTTTGGTTGGAGGGTGGAAACAATTGGGTATTATTGGAATGAAAAGCCTGAGTACTGAATGGTTGAGAATCTTCAGTGTTCGAAAAGTATGAATTATGTCCATTGTATGTGCTCGCCTCTCAATTTCGAGGGGTTGCTTTGATTTTTCCCGAAGATACTAAGAATTGGTAATTAGAAGATAATGACTCCAGATGGGGGTTTGCTTTGATTTCTCTCAAACGGGCTAAGAATTTATCTTCAACAGACAATGGCTGCGGACACGAATATGCATTTGACTCAAATTGGAATTGATTCGATGGTTGAGGATAATAATCTTGACTATACGGCCGATACCCTAATCCATGATCAGAATATTTTTGATCCTCATTAAAGCTTTGATATGAATTTCCTATACATGGTTGTTGGTATTGGAAATTGGGATGATCTCTCCAACACTCGCCGAATTTGTATAATCATTATACATTTTTTTTCCTGATAATCACAAAATCGGGGTTTTGAGGTCCTAAACGACATGTTTTGGCCGAAAATCAACTTGGCTCATTGTTTGTAGTGAGTTTTGTTTATTGCCGTTTCCACTAAAAAAATCTCTCATATATGCGTAAAATTTTCACATTTGTTTGAAATTGTTCTTTCCGACATTTTACATGAAAACTGTGCAGATTTGTTTTTTAAAAATAAAACTTTGGACAGAAGGTAAAGCTAAAATTATGAGTAAAATTAAGATGCACTAAAACTCACAAGTGGTCAAACGATCCAATCGTCAGTGCTCCGCAGATTCCCTTCGTGCTTTTCAGTATACTTCACAAAAACACACAATCCAACTTTAGATTTAATACACACAATTCAAGTATACTAAATTACTAAAATTCAAAATATTCGTTAGTCCTCGGCAATGGCGCCAAAAACTTGATGTCCGTCGAGGTGTGCTAAAAATATGTGTTAAAAATGGTCCCTTACAACGCCTTAGGTTTTACCTATCTCAAGTGCATGAATCGTATTGTAGTATAGTTCAGCTTGTGAGGGGTTATCGATCCCACAGAGACTAAGTCGTATTCTGAATTCTCATAAAATAATATTCTTAAATTGCTAAAAAAATATGGTTTGTCGTTTTGAAATTAATTAACTAAATAACTAAGAAAGCAATTAAAGATAGATTAAGACAATAACAATAATATTAAAATCTAGGGTTTCCATACTCCACCACTAACCACATAATAGCTAAATAGCTAAATACAACTGCAAAAAGAATTACCATCAACCGGATTGCGATAACCCATCTCATGATTGACCTAACTAGTACATGCCAATTAAATTACTCTAATATAATCCTAAAGCATGAAAATAAACTAAAGCATTTCTATATTAAATTGCCAAGGCATGACTTGTGTCAACCTAGGGTTTTAAGTTTTATTACCACCATTGAGTAGAAAATCATAATTTAAGCATCAGAGTTCCAGCCCATAGTGAATAACCATTACTGTGTAAGATAAATATATTCATTCAGTCTAAGATAAGAATCAAAATAAATATATAAACTTGTATCAAGAATAAAAATGGTATCTCATCTACTAAAATCATCATAGTATGTTCACAGTTTATCTTCGTTACAATTAAAACATATAAAAGAATTACATTACTTGGCTAGGATTTTGCTAGAAAACCCTAGATACTGAATTAGTTGCTCATGGTAGAAGGTGACTGCATCGTTGATATAGAAATGCCCTCCATGATCTTCTTCTCTGAATCTCTAGGTCTTGAATGACTCCTCCATTTGAATGATATGCATCTAAAAATTGGGTAGAAAGAAGTCCCAAAATTATGTGGAGATAAGTCCCCAAAAATTTGTCGAGGGAAGTCCCTTAGATCTGTATCAAAACTTGATATTTATAAACAAAGCCAAGGGAAACCCTAACTTGTGGAATATGATTACCCTTTTTCGTAATTTCATATCCAACCAATAAAAACCCTAATATCTAATGTATAATATGTATATATTACATATATAGAGGTGTTGGGGTCGAACTTAAAGTAATCTGGGTCAAAATAGGATTTTGTCCCAAATTTGAAAGTTCCAGCTTTTTCTGCAGGACACCTCTCACTCTTTTGATCATATCTGAAGCTACACACATTGGATGGAGGTGTGTAATATATTTTTGGGAAGATGACTTAAATATCTTGATGATAGGCTCACGTATAATCCTATTTGGACATTGTTTTACTGAGATATGACTGTTCAAAATTGACTAAAAAATTGTACTGAAAACACTGTTAATGATGCTGCTATGCTTCAAGTGTATCCCACCTGCGCTTTAAGCGTACCTTCCTACGCTTTAAGCGTAGGGTCAAGCGTACCCTCAAGAGTAAAAATGCACTTTCGAGCCACTTTTTGATTTTGAAAGCATAGGCACAAGCGTAGGTCTTTTCTTGAAAACCACTTTTCTCTGTGAATGCACAAAAATGACCGCCTTAAGCCTATGATACTTTTTGCTGAAGTTGACGGCTTAAGGAAATGCTATTTTTATCCCCCGGGAGCTATTTTTGTCTTGAAAACACCTCTTTGACTCTCCTCTTGGATAGAAATGAACATGAACTTGGTTAATTCACAATAGTTAGCTCTATTTCATCATTAAGCTCCTGAAACATGCTTAAACACACAAACGATATAAAAACACCAAATAATGGAATGAAAAGGATGAAACTATAGTGAGTTAAGGGGTCAAAATGTCTTACATGTGACACCTATTAGAGCCGTACACAGGTGGTACCAAAGAAATCAAGTATCACAGTTGTGGCAAACTTAAAGGGTGTGTTGATTCCACAATGCACGACAACTGGGTGGCGTGTGTGCATTGATTACAGAAAACTAAACTCTTACATAAAGAAAGATCATTTTCCATTGCCATTTATTGATCAGATCCTAGAAAGGTTGGCTAGATAGGGCTGTTATTATTTTTTGGATGGATGTTCTGGTTACAACAAAGTGGCGATTGATCCTATTGATCAGGGGAAAACCATTTGTACTTGCTCTTATGGTACGTTTTCATACAAGAGAATGCTTTTTGGTTTGTGTAATGTGCCTGCTACGTTCCAAAGGTGTATGATGTCGATATTCTTTTACATGGTGGAAAAATTTCTAGAAGTGTTCATGGATGATTTCTCAGTCTTTGGGGCAACCTTTGAGGACTGTTTTAAACATCTGGCACTAGTGCTCAAGAGATGTAAAGAGATGAACTTGATTCTGAGTTGGGAAAAAAGCTATTTTATGGTTTAAGAGAGTATAGTACTTGGCCACATAATATCAAAGAGAGGGATTGAGGTAGACAAGGCGAATGTTGAATTAATTTCAAAGTTGTCTCCTCCCACATTTATTAAGCAGATACGATCATTCTTGGGCCATGCTGGGTTTTATAGACGATTTATTAAAGATTTTAGTAAGATCGCCTGACCATTATACAACTTATTAGCTAAAGATACGACCTTTGTCTTTGATGAGGAGTGTCTTTGTGCTTTTGAGGATCTCAATACAGAACTCTCGACAGCCTCAATCATGAGACCACCAGACTGGTCTTTGCCTTTTGAGCTGATGTGTGACGCTTCAGACTATGTTGTTGGAGCGGTATTGGGTCAGAGAAGGGAGAAGCTACCATATGTGGTGTATTACCCTAGCAAGACTGAAAATGATGTACAGATTAACTCACAACAATGGAGAAGGAGTTGCTAGCAGTTGTGTTTGCCTTGAACAAATTTCTAGCTTATGTATTAGGAACCAATGTGGTAGTGTATTAAGATCATGCATCATTGATACATTTGCTGATAAAGAAAGACTCCAAACACAGACTTATTCGATGGATTTTATTGCTACAAGAATTTGATTTAGAGATGAAGGACAAAAATGGTTCGGAGAATGTAGTTGCTAACCATTTATCAAGGATCATTGTAGAGACTACAAAGGAAACTACTCCTTTTAAGGATTCATTCCCAGATGAACATTTATTCAGTGTGACTGTAGTGGAGCAGATACCGTGGTATGCTGATATTGTTAATTATAAAGCCACGGGTCAGATTCTGAAAGGTTGGTCTAAGAGTGATAGAGATCAATTCTTCAGCCAAATTAAATTCTATATTTGGGATAATCTGTGATTATATAAGTATTCCTCTGATCAGATTATCAGAAAGTGCATCCCTGAATGTGATATACAGAGTATTTTGAATTTTTTCCACACACTAGAATGTGGAGGGCATTTTGGAGCTCAGAAAACATGCCATAAGGTGCTGCAAAGTGGGATCTATTAGCTAATCATATTCAAAGATGCATTTGAATATTGTAAAACATGTTTGCGATGTCAGAAGTAAGGATCCATATCTCGAGTTGATATGATGCCTCTAACCCCGATTTTGATTGTTGAGTTATTTGATGTATGGGGTATAGATTTCATGGGACCATTTCCGAAAGTGGGTGATAAAGAGTACATACTCATAGGGGTTGACTATGTGTCTAAATGGGTAGAGGTTGTAGCTACTACACATGCTGACCATCAGGCAGTGGCGGAGTTTGTACAGTCCAATATCTTTTCAAGATTTGGTATACCACATCTGATAATCAGTGATGGTGGAAGACATTTTGATAAGCGTTTTCTCGGTGGTCTATGTTGGAAGTATGGCGTCAATCATAAGATTGGTACACCTTATCACCCCTAGACGAGTGAACAAGTGGAAGTTTCTAATAGGGAAGTGAAGAATATATTGGAAAAAACAGTGCGAGTGCATTTGAATGATTGGCCTTAGAGGTTAAATGACGCACTGTGGGCTTATAAGACTGCTTACAAGACTTCAATAGGTATGACACCATATCGGCTTGTCTATGGTAAGGCACGTCACCTCTCTCTTGAGCTAGAGCATCGAGTGTATTGGGCAGTTTGAAGGTTGAACTTTGATTTGAAGAGATCCGGTGCTCAGTAGAAACTCCAACCTGCAGAGCTTGAGGAGTTGCGGAACAATGCATATGAGAATTCTCACATTTATAAAGCTCGGACGAAGGCATTTCATGATAAGCATATTCAAAATAAGGGCTTGGAGCTTGGCCAGAAGTTAAGGCTGTTTAATTCGATATTAAAGTTGTTTCCTGTAAGCTTCAATCGAGATGGGATGGACCATATGAAATTACGAAGGTTTTCCCCCTTGGAGCAGTAGACCTTGATGATCTAGAGACAGGAAAGAAATTTGTGCTGAATGGTTCACGGCTCAAGCATTATGTCAACATTTAGCCGGCTGAGTGTGTTGTGGAATCAATCAATTTGACTGATCCAACACATGATCATGATCCTGAGTACTAAGGAGTGGCAATATCGCACCAACGACGTTAAAAATTTGTATTAGGGGATGAAAATTAGTTTTTGAACCTAGTTTATTGTTTTTATTTTAAATCAGTAGTAGTAGGATTGAGTTGTAGAATCGTTCGACGTAAGATCGAGTCATAGCATCATCATCGTCACGATAGGTGTGGTGAAATAACAATTGAGGTGTATGGAACATGCGGATAGTGGATTCGCTTAACAAAACATGAGGAGAGACAGGGGTTTTAAGCTGCAAATTTTATTTAAGTTAGGGAGCTCTACCTATGCTTAAGTGTAGGCTGGAGTTTTAAACTCCAGCTGACGCGACATGTTTATATAGGCTTGAGTTAAAACATTTCTCCCGCGCTCATTTCCCCACCAAATTCTCTCAAATATCTCCCAATCCGACCCTAAGCCAATTTTTAACCGATTCACACCAAACTTACGTCAAATCAATCCTTAGATCGTCCGGATTCGTGTGTAGAACTCAAAGAGTGTCGAAAACCTATTTTTGGAAAAATCAACAAATCCTTCAATTCGATGAGTTTTTCTTCGATATTTGTGTTTCTAATTATTGTTTTAATCATTCTAAACTAGTATTGACAAACGAATCCCGTCAAAAACATGTTTTAATCTGTTTCTCAAAAGTTGTGACTATTGGCTTAGAGAATGGGTTGAAATTCGAATTTTTCACATGTTTTTTATTAAGGGGTTTGTTTAAATGTCATATTGGGTCCATTTAATAATGATTTTTAGTTTGATTCGGTACCTAGAATGATTAGCTCATTATTTGTGAAAATCTCAATTATAGATCACTGCCTAGGACTCCTATAGGTTTAGTATTGCTGGCGGCATCGTCATTGAAATTACCTAGACGATTAATGAAACTAGCCTAGAGGGGAGGTGAATAGGCTTTCAGTCGATTTAACGATCAATTAAAATTATCTAGCAGAAATTCACTTTTAATCAATCACAAACCCTAATTTTCTAATCAGATAAATCAAGCAATTATGAATATAAGTGCAGAAAATAAATCATAAAAAGACACAAATATTTTTTACGTGGAAAACCTTGGAAAGACTCCAAGTAAAAACCACGGAACTTACAACCACTGTAATTTACTGTTCTTCACTCGACGTCTGAAATTCTAGATTCACTTGTGCTCCATGAAGCTCTTACTCCAATCTTCGTATTTAGATGACTTCGATTCACAACGGATCAAATTACCACGAAGCCTTCTGCTTCGATCTCCGCACTTAGTTGGCTTCGCTTCTCAAAACGGATCAACATAACCAAAATGCAATCAGCGGTGGGTAAATTTTTCCAAATCTAGGTCATTCAATCATGCATAAGATCGTTGATGTAGAAGTATGATACAATCAACTCCAAAACAAGAGAGAAATAGAAGAATCACTCAATGATTTTTCTCTCACTATCTCTATCTCTTTAGAAAAATATGAATATGTAGAAAACTTGCAGAGATCTCTCAAAGGCTTAAACGCTACCTCCCATATGTAGAAGACCTTAGTATATATAGATAATGACGAAGTAAACCCTAAGTTTGCCCTTTCTCGTAATTTCACACCCCACCAAGATAAACCCTATATTCTAATGTACATATGTGTATATTCAGTGCATCAAGGTATAAAGTCCTTGTCATGAACAAATCAGGGCAACAAGGGAAATTTATAATTTTAAAATCATCCTACCGCATCTACGCCTTAGGCGTAGGTCAGGCGTAGGGGTCAAGTGTAGATCAGGTGTAGATTTTCACTTTCTAGTCACTTTTTGCTTCTATAGGAGTAGGTCAAGTGTAGGTATTTTCATGGAAACCACTTTTCTCTTCAACAGCGCCAAAACGACCCTCTTGACTCCCCGAGACTTTTTGCTTAATTGACGGCTTTGGGAAATGCCATTTTTGCCCTCCGGGACACAGTTTTACTCAATACACTCACTTATGCACTTCACTTGTATTCTTCACTAATTCAATGCTTGATTTTGCCTTTGTCGAAGCTTGTAAATATCGTTGAAACCAAACCGACCTATCTAACACTCAACATGATTATTGTCTAGAAAATGCCATAAATAAACAATACTCAAAAGTGTTCTTATAGTCATCTTCTTTAGAGGCGACGCATAGTGAGCCTATGCATACGACCGTTGAGTTGCCCATCGCTTCACTACCAGTAGCACCACCGACACCACATCTGGAGTCACAAACAGTTGTTGAGCCACCGAGATTGGAGTCTCTTAGACCATTACCCCCCACAGAGATAGTGGATGACCTATTGGATTAGGCGATGGACAGGGGGGTACCAGATAGAGCGGATATATCATGTGGAGACCTTTGAGAGGATAGAGGTAATGCCAGCATGGACTATCTGATGTCTACGGGCATGAAGCTTATTACCTATTTTATCTCCGCCCTGTACGATAGTGGTTGCAGATATGATTCGGGAGTTCTGGCTCTACATGTAGTACTATCACGGAGAGCTTCGAATAGAGACCAATATGTGAGGGGTCAGATTTCAAATTACACCTCATAGCATTACAGAGGCCTGGGGTATTCTTGATACATGCCCGCCAGAGTTGGCGGGTAAGTTTTCCCCTCTTCCAGAGCCTTTTCCTGGAGTGATGAAGATCGCACAGTTGTAGACCGAGGGGAGCTACAGGGATGATATGAAAAATTGCACGAAGAAGTTGGATTATCATCTGAAGTTGTGGTTCCTGTATACTATTTTCTGGTCGCAGATACATCCACTGGGGTATATTACTCAGTGGTGGCTATTATTTATGATGCTACATTATGCTTTTGTGTTCGACCACTGGATTTCGATTCCTCAAATCCTATGACGAGGCCCATACCAAGACTATATGGATACACAGATTGCGACCATGGTCGGGCATAGCGGATTTCATATGAGATTTTTGACCTTGGTTATGCTACTAATGACAGATGTTGGGGTTGATATTGATGAGTAGGTGGACGTGAACCGGTATATACCTGGTGTCTACTAGGCGGGGTCTTGGAGGAACCAATGGCCGAGACTTGCTGGTAAGGTGGCATTATAGAGGAGGTCGATGGTAGCTCCTGCTATCGTACCATTAACGGTGCCTATTAAGCTAGAGACAGGACAGGATGATGATGTGCCACCTATGGACGAGGGAGTACAAGCTGCTGAGATGCCTCAGGTGCCTGCCGGTACGATAGTGACGCTCACTTGTGTATAATTTGACAAGTTGATGGCGGCGCAGGCGACGCTGAGAGATGGGATACACCACCTACGAGAGGCATTGAGGGTTAGTCAGAGGATTGTTGTGACCGACATGCAACTGCGCCGAGAGGAGATTACACAACTCCGACAAGGTCAAAGAGTGTTCCGGGGCATAGTCAAGGCACATATGTTTCATATGGGACTTGATCCACCACCACCACCATCGTAGTTTGACGAGGAGGATTAGTTTAGTTTTATTATAGTTTTTAGTTTGGTTTTTTCACTAGAGTTTAATTATCAGACGTATTAATCTGTTATAGTGCGATTCATGTTCACTGTCTGAACGATCGATTTTTAAGTGTATTTTTTCTTTTTGATGTTATAAAACTACAAATTCTCATATTTATGTGATGATATCGTTCATATTCTGCATTCCCGGAACAATGATGATGCATGTGTTGAGTGTGATGTGATTTTTAAAGTTCAATTGAGCTTCGTAGTCACACAATGATGACATGTGTGTGTTTAAGTTTGGGGGAAGTGTGCGTTCGTAAAATATAAGGATGTTAGAGCATATATATGAAAGGTTTGTAGAGGAAAATGGAACTGAATTAATTTTTCTTTTTTGCAGAGAACCAAGCGTAGCCTACGCTTAAGCGTAGGGCCCAATCATAGCTTATCCATGAAAAAGTGAAACTTTGCCCGAACGAGGGGTTTTTTAGCTGATTTTGCATTTGTACTGTATTAGGATTTAATTAGGGTAAATTTTAGGAATTATGAGTTATTTCCACTTACCAACTTCACAAATCCTTTTCCTTTATGGATCTGAATCATTCATCTATAAATATAGCCTTTGAGATCCATAATTCTCACAATTCAACATGAGCTTGTGCAAGAAATCTTAGAGAGATGTCGTATTCTTTTTCTTATTCTATTCATTGTTCTTCTTCTTCTTATCATACCTAGGTTGAGCATGTGATAGATAGTGATTATGAGCTCAAATCTGATCCAGAGGAGATCCTTGTTGACGATGGTACTTCGGAGATTAGAGATATGAGAGGGAGGAATATAGAGTCGGATGAGGGGAACACAAATATGGACGCCATAAGTGCACCAAGTAAGTAACCATACTACATTCATTCATGAAGTGTAAGGTGTCATACGAACTAATGTTTCTTTCGGTTAGAATGAAAATCCTGTTGATAACATCCGGGGTGAGATTCCTACGTGAAAGAGGATTAGGAAATTTGGAGAGGCCAGCTGGATTGAATGTGTATCCAAAGTTGGTTCGGCGATTCTATGAACGCATGAAGATTGAAGGACTGGAGGGACGAGAAGTGATCAAAGTAAAGATTGATGATTGGAGTGCACCACTAGTGGTTGACGAAGAAGTAATTTCAAAAACTTGGAATATTCCACTTTGGTGTTCGGATCCTTAGGAAGTTCAAGATAGTCCTGAAAGATTGGACACCCACGGAGGATGACATGATTAAAGAGATATGTGCAATGAAGATTCCGAAATGTGGGGCTAAAAGTGTGGATAACTATTATTTAAACCTGAATTTATTGTATTTGGATTGTATGCTTGCATCTAAAGTATGTCCAAATAATAGGATAAGTTGGAGTGGACATACCATGATTAAATTATTATATTGCATGCTAAAAGGCTATTGGATCGCAATACCGGAGTCGATAATGGGTAACATGACAATGGTGCATAAGATTGTGAGTAGAAAAGTGCAAGGTTGGGATTTTATGGAGTTTTATCTCCCACATCCATTCTTGATATCGAGAATTATTGAGGAACACTTGGGATACTGATTGGCAGAGATGAATGAAAAGTGTTTATCATTCACCAAGTATTATCAAGAAGTAAGTTTTGAATGGCTTGAGATGGCGGAAAATATTAATGCTTCTTGGGGACGTTTTTCGAGTGGAAGTGAATGATGGCTATGAGAAGCAAGCAAGAAAGGAGAATAGTAGTTGGACTAAGGTTTATAGGTTTTGAATTTTTTTCCGTTTTAGTTTTAATTTAGTAGATAAGTTACAATTTTCAATTCTTAGAGATTGTAGGCCCTTAAGGACAAATATCTGCAATTTTCAATTCGTAGGGATTGTAGGCCTTTAAGGCCAAATCATGGTTATTTTATTTAATAAAACTTTTATTCCTCGTGCAATAAATGAGTAATGATTTCTGGAAAGCTATGATTATATTTTGTCTTCCCTTGCTATGAAATTGGGTATGTGTGATGTGTTGAAAATCTTTACAGGTGGCCTAAACTAAGTTTGGGGGGAAGATCAAGTACTAAATTATGAAATTCTGAAATTACGCTTCAAGGGTAGCTATATTCTTTGTCATGCGTATGATCGTGAACCATGAGCACATGGTTTAATTTAAGTTTTGGGGAGAGGGTATAGTTAAGGAATGATAATTTAAAAAAAAAAAAATTGATTGAAAAGATTCGAAATTTTTTGGAAACATTCTTTGTTTTCACGCATGAGTGTTTTTACATTTACAAGTTGATTGAGTTTGTGTTTATGATGCATGAGTAGTATGTGATGCATTAAAAAATGAGAGTAATGATTAGATTGAATTAGTGAAGTGATGTGGTTTTACATGGTTGAATGAATTAGTGAAATTGAAACTGAAATGGATAATCTTGACCAATAAGCACATGCACACATTCTGTAACACCCCGTGTTATTTTCCCTTTTTCCTGAATTTATTCCTGATTTATTTTTTGTTGTGACGTTACTTGTTCATGACATCGTGATTATTCTTGGTGTTTCACGTGTAAATTTTTCGCGTTTACGTTTGGAGCTGACTTGGCGACTTGGCGATTGTCTCTTTGAGGACTTCGTGGATTTTTGTTGGTGATTACGTGACTTGACGTGATGGTAGTATTTCGAACTTAGTGAAATGGTTACGTGGGTTCTTGTTGTCGACTACGTTGGTTCGTTTCGATGTTTGGCGTTTGGTGCTTTGACTGAGTGGTGACACATTTTGAGCGACAAAAGTTTAAGGTTTCGACTCATTTGTACGAGTTCAACATTTAGTGCTTTAGGGGTTCGATGTTTTGTTTCCCCTTGTAACTGGATTAGTACGTGCCTTGCTTAGCTGGTATGCTTAAGAGTATTTATAGTCTCTTTGCTTGTTTTCTCTGTGGTTGTATGTACGTGCTTTATTCTTCGTGTTTCTACATGCCCCTATGTGTGATGTGGCTTTACGTGCCTTAGTCGTTTGACTTGTGTGCTTAGGGGTATTTGTATTACCTTAATCGTCCTCCGTGTTTTTACGTACGTGATACGTGTTAATGGATTTACTTGGGTAGATGTTAGTGTTTATGTGTTCTTGGAGTTTCGGTAAGATCGGGCTTATTAGGTGTTTCGGTGGTTGGGATTTGTACTCCGGTTCATTTATCTTTGTTTGTATTATTTATCGAGCGTTTCGTAAATTTTTCAGGTACGCGTGTCTTTGTTTAGGAATTTTCTGATGATTTTCCCTTCATTATTATTTATTATTAAATTGAGATTAAATGAGTATCTCCTCCTTTCGCACACGACGCGGAAGGTTTTAGGCCATTTCTTTGCAGTGGTTTGGCGATTGACGGCGTGACGGGCTATCATACCGGGTTTAAGGATTTTCCCGGTATATTTTGGAATTTATTCTATATATATATTTTTTTAATTGGAATTATTTATATAGGGGTATTTAATAATTAAATACATTAAATTATGGGTGATTAATTATATGTATATATGGAATTATATAGAAACATATATGTATATGCATATATCATGGAAAGAGAGGAAACCACTGTCAACTCTCGTTCTTCTTTATTTTTCTTCTTCACCATCATCGGCACCAGCTTTTTCCTCTCCAATCGACGACCATCCTCACCCCTGCCCCTTCTTTTTTGTTTGATTTTGCAGATCGGGATAGAAGGAAAGAGAGAAACTGGTGGTGGGAAAAGCTGGTTCGCGGCTAGGAGAGGTTCTGGCTAGTGAGGTCATGGGTCTGCGAGATCTTTGGAGTTGCTGGCAACAAGCGGAGGTGGCCGCGGCTGCAACAGCCGCGTGTGGTGGTGAGATCCAACTAGGAACTGATGAGGGTTTGCTGGTGAAGGTGCGACTTAGGGTAATCCGGTAATGGTGACGGCTGGGCTAGGCGGCATTGGTCCCGCAATGACATAGTAGTGGCGGCGGCGTAGTTTGCGCAGGTGATGGTGGTCAGATCCGGGTCCGACTGAACTGGTCAGTGTCATTTCGGTGGCTTCCTGAGCTCTTAACAACACGAAATTCGGGGGAAAGCTGGGTTTCGTGGTCATATTCATCATACTCAAATTTCATGCGGAATCGTTGAATGGTTTGCCGGGAAATTGGATTTATAGGAACGAATTTCCGTTTGGTATTTTTTAGATTTACTCCATTTGGTTAGGCTATTACTAATAGGTTTCCACTATATTGAATAGGATGGTAAGACGGTCATTTTTGTCTGAGCAAAAAGATTATCGGACAACTTTGGTCGGCGGGCCCCATTTTAGGGTGTCGACACTATTCACGATGGACCCGTTTTGGGGCTGTTTTAGGAGCGCTAATTGAGGTGGGATATTTTTTAAAAATATATATCTAACTCTCACACTCGTGGCGTAGGGAGCCATAGATTTTATTATTGTTTATTTAGCGAGCATGTTTTAAAATGTTTAAGAATTTATAACTTTCCTGATGTGGTATATTTACGTATATGTGATAGGATTTTTCGTGTTTCTAGATGTTGACATGACTTAGGAGTTCTTTTCGAACTCAAAATTAAAATGCCTCTAGGTGGATTAGAAACGAGGCGGGAGATAGTAAGTTCCACGAAAAACTAGAATAATTAAAACCTACTTGAGTTGTGTGAAAATAGGTGGCCTAGTACCCCTTGAGCTTAAAGTAGGTTTATGGAAATCGTACGCGAAATTAGAACGTGTTATTAGTTCCCCTGTTGTTTATGTTTTACTGAAATTAAAAACACGTTAATGGATGTGTGAAAGCGAGGGACGTGAAAACTTAGACGCTGTTTTAGTTCTCTTTTATTTTCTCATAAATTATAAAGAGTTAATAAATTGTGAATTAATGTTCCCGTGATGGATTATTCGTGGTTTGTAGCTATAATTTGATTATAAGCATGCTTTGAATGAAAAATGGAAATTTATGTTATATCATTGATCATGGGGTCCATGTAGAGGCAATTTGCATTCGTATAGCACCGTAGACAAATATATTGTGTCGGTGTGAGTTGCATGCCTCATTTTTATCATATATACGTATGGACCATTTGGATAGTCGCAACAACTGGCCAGTGGATGCTCTAGCACCCAGGGAGCTAGCATATCTCAAATCCTTATAAGTTAGGGGTGAGGGCTTAGGCCTCACTTTCCGTTCCAGACGGACTCATGGTCTCCACACTCTATTTGGCGACACCCACCCTTCATTTTGGGGCTTGTTACCCCCAAAAAGCGGTCAGTTTGGGATTCCTTGCTATCTATTTGACCCTCATGTGGACAGGGTTGTACTTGAGTTACTTTGACATTACATTGGCATTTACATTGAGTATTTATTTGCCATATAGTTATTTTTTGAGATTTCATATTGTTGATACTTGTGGATATTGAACATGGGATACCTGAAATTATTTTAAAGTTTTATTTTACTCCCTTGGGCGCTACGACACAGTGGTTGTGATATTATTTGTGCATGTGGTTAATAATCGTATAAAAGTTAGAGTATCGCAATATGAATAAAGGCTTGAAAACTGAAAGTTGAAAAGTGAAAAGCGTAACAATAAGAACCAGGGTTAACGGATCCATGATTGGATGATATTTTGGGTGGTTCTGTGAAGTCAATTAGGACTTGGCCTGGTTGCGTAAATTGTTTCCCTTAAGTTGGGTTTAAAGTGGAGTTGTTTCACACCTTACTGGTATTGCATTGAGATTGTGATTTGTAGTCATATAGGCCTTCGTGCTTAGTGACTAACATTACCGTGGGGTGATTGGTATATCACTTAGATTGTGTGAGGAGTTGTTCAGTTTAAGGGTTGTTTAGAGCTTGTTAGTCTGGCCTTATCTTTTTCAACTCCTGTATTATGAGCTTGTCACTCTTTTTTTCACTTTGGAAATGTTTTGGAGAATAACGGTCTTTATCTCGTGTAACTTGAAATCTTGGTTACGGTTTGGATCTTTGGGACCAAACCAAGGATCTCTCAATGTTTTGAAAACTTAAAGCTTTTGGAATTTTATAAAGTTGTGTTTTCTGTTTACCCGAGTCCCGTCAACTGTTTTAAAAACCCTAAGTTAAAAACTTATTTTATGAAATATGATTTGAATTATTGGAACCGGGAGTATCAAAAGCAACCCCGTTTTGAAAAGTGTCAGGAGATTTCCTTTTAAAAAAGACATTCTTGTGAATTCATTGTGTTCAGGGTATTGTTTGTCCCTATTTTTTTGAGATCTCGGCATCGTTGGAGTTCAAAAGCTCCAGGTTTCTTTTAGTTTCTAAAATTCCTTTTGAGTCAGTTATGTTTTGGACATCCTTTTAGAGTTTTCTCAAATTCTTAAACAAATATTGAAGGTCTGAGGACCAGTTTTAAGGGAAGTTTAAAAATGGATTTTGAAAAGGTTTCTGTTTTGAACTTTTATTGTTGTTTTCTTCCTCGCAGTCATAGTTCCTTGACTTTTAGCTGGACTTGGCATCCTAAGGTTTCAACCTTTGGGGTGGACCTTATATTCACTTGTGTGGTTACTGTTCTTATTATATTCTCGGTTAGGAGACGTTATGCTGATTTGCGCACACATAGTGTGATTCCTATTACTTTGGTTGGGTTCGGAGATATTGGAACCAAGCAGATTTGATCGGGTCCTAAAACATTTTCTTAAAAACCGGTTAAATCCTTCGGGGTTCACCTTTTTTCTTTAAAAATCCAAGGACCTCGGCATCCGTTTTCGACTAAATGATTCCGGTACCCTTTCATGTGCCTCAATAGGCGGTGTGAGTTGGAAATGATTTTATTGGTTATCGAATCCAGTTTGGTGATGGTGTTTTCCCGCTTATGTTTCTCTGAGTGAACGGAATAGTTCACTGGTTATTTTGAATAAAAGGACATGATTGAAGTTAGAATTTGTGAGAGTGAGACTTTCCAGATATGATTTGATAGCGGTATGATGTAGAAGTGTGATCTAGTTGAGTTGTGGACGTGGTTGTGATGATTCCTTTCCGGTAGTCCTAAGGAGTGACCTATTTACCTCCTAGGAACTTTGAGTGGCGTGCTCGGTGCACGATATGATGGATAGTTGGTTCTTATTGTAACTCTAGATGAAGGTGTGTATTAGACTGGTTGTATATACGACTATGTGGGTATGGTTAGTTATCTGCGGGGTTTTATGTATACATACATTTATATTTTTTTGTATGTTAGGTCGACCTATACACATAGGTTGGTGATACTTTTGTTGCCAAGTACTATTTTATGATTCATGAGATATGATTTGGATCATTTGTGGGACTATTTTGGGGTTTCGAATTGACGTGGGTACCAAGTGAAACAGTTGACTGACCTAGGATAGATGCATGCACACCGTTTGGTTAGAGGTTCCTGGCGGCTAGGGGTGTGTTTGTTAGGGATATTTTTGGAGAGGCGTGGTTTTTGCTCACCCCCACACAGATTGCAAGATTGTAGGTGGATGTAGCATGACACGTACAACGACGATGGTATGGGTGACTTGGGATGTTTTATTTAGATGTGCTCATTTTATCCATATTTATTCTGGTGTATTCTTATTTCTCTTGGGAGCGATTCTGTTGGCCTATTCCCTTTTGATGTATCTTTTATTTCAGACATTTATTATTTTTGGGTGCCATCATACCTTTTCGGCATCGCCATGTGACTTTCTTTATAATTTCATTTGAGTATTTGGGGCTCTATCAGTTTTAGAGGGGTTGTGTAGAGGTAGTGGTGTTCTTTTCCCCTACCTTGGCCCTAGTAGGTTTCTGGAATGTTGGGCTATGTGCCATTGAGTTTATTTCACTTGTTATGGGCAGGTTATACTGTTACGTTATTTTTGGTTTGTCCGGATGTTCCATTTATAGACGGAACTCTGCCGAATTTTCGTTAAATTTCCCTATTGAATTTCTATCACTCAGGTGTATATGGAATACCTTATTTTCATTCTTATTCCATGAGTTTTCTTGTTATTGATGATTCTAGTAGTCGTTTCCACTGACGTCATACCTCGGGATTCGCTGATTCTCCGGATGGGAGTCTTAGGAATAACGGGGCGTGACACATTCACTATGGGAAAATCAGTTGAACTTTAACTATGTAGTTAACAAATTAGCTTTGCCACAATAAAAAGGGAGAAGGGGTGTTGAAATGAATGAATCTGAAAATTTTGATCTTTAAAGAAAATGCAAAAAGTAGTCTTTTGATCTGAGTAATCGGGCCTCCTACCATAATGTAGTAGAGTGTTCACAAAAATGGGGAGAAAACTAATGAGCATAAATCCCATGGAAGAAGCTTAGGCCTAGGTTGTTGGGACTAAAAATCCTCGCTGGAAAGTCCCTAGCTTAGAAAGAAAAAAAGGGATAAAGTGGAAAGAAATGGAAAGAATGAGTTTTTCCTATAAAAATGGCAAAGTTTGATCAATGAAGTAGAAAAACAAAGATTGGTCTACTATAGTATAGTGTTCACAAAAGCATGAAAGGTTGTGCGGATTGGAAGTAGTAATTAGCGACGTTATTTACTTTAGTGGAAACCATTCATGACATGAGCTTGAGATAGTTATTGTTCGGTAGTGAGTGAGAATGTTTGCATCCATATTATCTTATACATTGTATCATTACTTGGTTAATGAGTATGTGAATTCATGAATGCCTAAGACTGAAGAATGGAGAAGTTGTGAATAGTATAGCTAACCCTCATAAGACTTAACTCGTCCACTCGGTGCTGCCGAGGTTTTTAAAAGGATTGTTACACGTGCTAAGTGTAATCGTCCACCTTCACGAAAACAAGGGATTAGTATAGATTATGGTAGATTAGTATAGAGTAGTTAGAAAAAAAACATTCATCACAAGGTAGTTTTTAAAAGTTCTCTTGTGTTCATTGTTAAGGACTAGCAATATGTAACTTTAGGGGTGTGATAGCTGCTAAATGTTGTACATTTTAAGCTCCTATTTTGCTATTGTTATGTCTTTACATTCCATTATTTGATATTTTTATATGATTTGCGTGTTTAAGTGTTTCTAGAGATTAATGAAGAAAACAAGCTAACTTTGGTGAATTAACTAAAGAAGTGCTTTGCGTCTATCCAAAGAGAAAGCAAAAGAAGTGTTTTCAAGCAAAAAATGTCTCCCGGAGGGCAAAAACGTCATTTTTCGGAGCTGCAACTTCAGGAAACATTCTAAAGGAGTTGAGGGGGTTCAAACGGAGCAATTATTAAAAAAGTAGTTTTCCAAAAAATTTGCTACGCTTGACCTATGCTTACAGTAGCTAAAAGTGCTAAAACTACGCTTATGGATTATGGGCCAAAAAAGGGCTACACTTAAGCGTAACTGGGACCTATACGGGGTCATGCATATGAAGCTATGAAATTACAATTCTGGTCCAACTTAAATTCCATGACTTTGCTCCGAATCAGACCACTCTATACTCGTGATTTATATGTATTGTTAGGGCTGACAATTTCGGGTTACGGGTCGTGTTCGTGTCGGGTCGAGATCGTGTCGTGTCGAAATCGTGTCGTGTCCGTGTCGACCCACATGTCGACCCATGTAATCCATTTAGCTTATTTATTATAATATTTTAAATTAAATTTGACATAATTCAACATGAAATAAACTATTTAACGTATTATCAACAAATTTAAATTGATTTTGACACGATCCAGTACTATTTTATTGATATATTTCAATTCATGACTAATTAGAGAAGAGAAAAATATAAAAATAAATATAATCGTGTCAAATGTGTCGTGTTCGGGTTATCCGTGTCGTGTTCGGGTGACCCTTATATTCTCGTGTCGTGTTCGGGTCGACCCTTTTTAGGCCTCAATCGTGTTGTGTTCATGTCGTGTTACCGTGTCGTGTCCAATTTTGCCAGTCCTATGTATTGTCTATTAGATTGATGGGTTTTACTCAGTTTGGAAGGGAATCACACAAAAGGGGAATCCTACTCTCAATAAGAGAAGTCTAATGCAAATTAGGATTTCCCTTGGATTTGTCTATAAATACCAAGGTCTGCTACAGATTTAGGGGCTTCGAATTCCATTATTTCCAGAGCACTTTCTCTGGAGATTCATATCATTCAAAGGGAGGAGCCATTCAAGACCTAGAGATCTGGAGAAGAAGAACATGGAGGTCGTTTGTATATCAAGGATGCAGTCACCATCTACCATGATCAACTAATTCGGTATCTAGGATTTTGTAGCAAAACCCTAGCCAAGTAATGTAATTCTATATTTGTTTTCAATTGTAACAAGGGGAAACTGTGACCACACTATGATGATCATGTAGATTAGTGATCGAACTTATTCTTGATTCAAGGTTTTATGTTTATTTTAAATTCTTGTGTTAGATTGAGTGAGTATATTATCATAACCAATCATGTTATATTAAACATAGTGTGAATTTCTACACAATATTGCTTAACACTTGAAACCTTATGTTTACACAGGTCATGCTCCGGAGAGGTGATATAGACATGCTTTAGTTTAATTTTATGTTGTATGAGTAGATTAATGTAAAGTAGATGGCATCTACTAGTCACACTCTGTCAGGGGAAGGATTGTAGCGAATGCGGTTGATAGTATCTGTTTTGGGACTTATTCCAACTATTTGCGGTACGTCTAATTCATAGTGATGGATCGCCCTCTTATAATTGAGCAAATAGAGGACTATATTATGCAGTTAGTAGTGGAGCGATGAAAATCCTAGTTTTTCTCTATCTTGAATCACAATCACAATTTATTTTCTGTTTTTAGTTAATTTAGTTATAAATCTCAAAACAATTCCAAACTCTTTTTCAAACATAATTCAATACTTTTAAATTTCTAGAGTGAATAATGCAAGTCTCTGTGGGATCGATATTCTCTTCTTTCTCAAGCCGATTCTGTACTACAATATAATTCGTGCGCTTGTGATAGGTATAACCTAAGCTGTCATAAGGGGCTGTTTTTAACCATTATTTTTACCACCCCTAGACAGACACCAAGCTCTAGTGTTGAATTATGAGAATTATGATCCCTTAAAGGTTGTATTTATATATTAATGTCTATGTTTAAACAAGAAAAAGAATTGGAAACATTGTTGGAGTTTAAGAATGGAATCAAACAACAATCCAACTTCGAAACGCACTTGGACTCCAACTCTCACTAGGATTAGGATTTTCACCTAAACTCTAAAAATCCCAAAATACTCCTAATTAATCCTAGTAATGTATAAAATGCCACTTTTCGGACATTTTTTCAAATTCTCTGGAATTTGTGCAAACCCGTGCGTAAAGGTGGGCGTAGCTGTCCTACGCCTAGGCGTACGTTTGTGCGTACATAGCAGATGGTTTTTTTTTTCTTCTATTTTTCTGATTTTTTTTACCACGCTTCCCATACTCATTCTGCAACACCATACTCAATCTGCAACACCATACTCAATCCAATCACACACACACATTTTCCCCAAACTAATACACACACATGTCCACATTGTGTGAGATTAAAGTACAATCCGTCATTCAAAATCCACATAGCAACCAAAACATGCATTATCATAGCATCAGGAATGTCAAACACGAGAAATGGCATAACACAAATTCGAAAAGATGTAGTTTTTAGTATGTAAAAGAAAAACATCACTTAGAGATCGATCATTTAAGCGGTACACAACATATAAAACTACAAAACTCCACTTAACGATTCCCTTATAGTGGCAACAAACTAAAACTACATCATAATGACTGAAAACTACACTGAAAACTATGACTAAACTACTATGTTGATAAACCTCTAGCGGTGGTGGTGGTAGCTCAAGACCGACATGATACATCAGGTCACACATCAAACAAAACAACTCTCTCTATCCCCACCGAAGTTGTCTCATCTCCTCTCGGTTCTGTCACACCTTCTCCCAAAGCTTTACTTAACCGAAATGCAACTCGTTATACTAAGCACGAGTAAGGATAAATGGTGCACCATCCGGCACCTGAGGCATCTCAATATCAGTATGTACCTTCTCTTCTTGAGGTGGCACTGCAGCTACTCTCGTGGCCTCAGCTCCAACTGGTATAGCATGTGCAACTCTAGCAGGTACCGGCATTGACCTCAATCTAAGCATGATAAATACTGGCAAAATACTTTTTTCATCACCCTCATTAACTTCTACCCCAGCATTGGTCATCAACCTCATCACTACAGTCAGAAAACGAACCTCAAACCCCTTCTGGGCTATATTGGTCGAGTTTTGCATCTCAGAATAGTGCTGGTACATGCCAGACTACAAGACCTTGGAATAGAGATCCAGTGTCCAAACTCAAAGGCATATAAGATATGTAAACAAAGATGCCTCCTCTGATTGTTATGCCCATATGGATGCACCTGTGAATGGATGACTATATCCAGAAACTAGAGCTGGTTCGCCTTCTTCATGCAATTGCAGCGATCTTCTGCATAGTGTCTCTCGTACTGTACTTGAACTATGTCTACAAACTCAGGGAATGGATTGGGCCATGATAGGAGCCGAATGTTATACATTCTAGGCGATTAATACGGTATTGTTAGTCCATATATTTCACAATTTTTGTAATTTTACCCTGTTTGTTTATCTAAGTGTGTTTTAGGTTCGTTGCGTGTAAAGTGGGCTAATTTCGGTGAATTAACTGGAATAGCGGCTCAAGACCATTCAAGAACCGGGGCCGAAGTGAAATGAAGCAAAGGAGAACCGATAGTGAGTTATAAATGAAATACAAGTGACATGGAGATGCACAAAGTGGACCTGAACTGAAGAATTGAGAAAAGAACTACATAACAATAATAAAGAATTGTGAACGTTCGCATTTTGCGAACGTTCACCCTGCTAGAAGTATAAAAACTCCAATGAATAAATTGTGAATGTTCGCCTGTTGGAAAAACAATTGACAATCAGTATAAATTACGAATGTTCGCAATTTACGAACGTTCGCCCTTGGTCAAATTAGATGAGTATGGTGGGACCCAATCGACTTCTTGTGCATTTAAATAATTTCCAGGATGTATATACAACAACGTTTGATATATTTTGACCCTGGGATATAAGAGAAACATGTTTATATAAGGATTTAACGCCAATCAATCAACAAGTTGACTACAACAACAACTTCACTTCTACAAAGAAGAGTTTCACAAGAGTTTGAGGGCTCTGCTCGGCAACAAAATATCACGTGGGCAATACAGAAAGAAGGAGATAAAAGGGTGGCTCTGAAGAGGATTGCCGGCTGAGGGATTCGCAAGGAAAACCATTGTTCATCTCCCTCTTTCAATTCTCTTGATCATCTAATGTCGTTAGTTTTTTTTTTCTTGTTTATTTCAATTATGCTAGGCTAGGTTATCTTTCTTGGATGAGGGTGATTTCAAAACCCTAGACATGATCATGGGAATTGATCCTATCAATAATATATTTGATTTTCTCCAATTGAGATTGTTTATGTTCCTCTATGATTATTGGTTTATGATTATTATATTGTTTTATTTAGGTGGCCAACTAGATGAAACCTTATGATAATCTAATGCTAGGTTAGAATTCTTGATACGTAATTGTCTTGATATTCTTACCCTTAGTAGAAAATTGTGGTTAATAGTTGCGGGATGCTTTCGTTCAATTGCATTGTGGGACATAACCTAGGTTAAATAATCCACGCTTGTTGAGTTTATTGCCATGGATCAACCTATCTTTCGCATCGTAATACTTTCATTAGATTAAATCCTAGAGTGCTTGTCTTAGGGTTGTTTAATGGGAAGAGATTAGATAAGAGCGTTTGTCTTTATCTAGCAACAAATTAAAAATGGATTGGGGTAGTGAGCACTTGTCTGATATCTACGGTTGGTAGTCTCAAAAGAAGATCGATCTATTATTGATATTGATTTGCATGTCATGCTCTAGTGGGGGTGAATGATCCTTTGTCCAGTTCTTTTTCATTATTGTCTTTAATCTTATTTATTTCTTGTTTTGGTTTATTTAATTTTAGTTCATCTTTTAAATTTCTTAGTTAAAATCTCAACAACCCCAGTTTACTTATTCGCTAATTTAGGATTTATAGAGTCTTAGTTTTCGCATAGATAATAAATTAAATAGAATCATTCTCTGTGGGATCGACCCTTACTACTGCTATACTCGTAAATATATTATTAGTAAGGTTTCAATTTGGTACTCTTAACCACACACATCAGGCCATAAAGGAAAGTCACCCACTAGCTCCTAGGGACACTCATATGGAATCCTTCATTCCTCCGCGATACTAGTCGGAGTGATCTCAAATCGCACCCCTCGTACCTCTACCAGCATCCGGTGCTCACCCGTGTAATACTACATGTTCATCCAGAACTCTCGAATCAAATCTGGACACACTAGATTTGATGATGGTGAGAAAATAGGCAAAAAAAGCCTCTCGCGGAGATGCTCTATCCTCCAAGCAGGTACCACTTCCGTCTCAAACTTCACTGTCGGGTATGTCTGCTTTATCTTGTACCCCTTCTTTAGAGCTCTGTCCTACAGGTCCTCTACTGTATCCTCGGGGTCCGCTGGTGTAAGAAAATGTAATAACCCCTTCTCGGACCCCACGGATGCCTGTGGCACTCGCTGCGACATAGTGCGTGTATCAATAGAGTCAACACGAGAATCCTCCTCCTCCTCAGAAGAGGGCAGTACCACACGTTGTCGGGCCCGAGTCAATGGTGCAGAATGACTCAGAGGCTTAGGTGTCAAGTCCGGAGACCTACGCCTCTACCTCGACGAACTATCCCTTCTGGCATTCTTAGTTCTCAGATTCTTTTTCATCCATACAGTATGGATTTTCAGAAATAATGAGGAATTACTGCAGACATCGAATCAAACTCAAAATCATTTCTAATTTAACCCAATACGAAGTTTAAACAAACCCCCAAACTCAAAACACCCAATGGATTTGAATTCCAAACCCGTTCTTGAAACGACTATTTACAACTTTGAAGAACGGATAGAAGGATGTTTAAACTTTATTTTTTTGTCAATACTAGTTTATAATGATGTAAATATTAACAAAAAACACATATATTGAAATAAAATCCTATCGAATCAACCGATAGATGATTTTCCCCAAAATTGGTTTTCGAAACCCTTTTGAATTCTTCACGCGAATCCGAAGGATTGAAACATGGATTGGACGTCAAAGTTGGATAAATCAACGGAGGTTTATCCTAGAGTTTGATTGGGAGTGATATAAGAGGGTTCGGTGGAGTAGAGAGTGAGGAAGGAAATAAAAGAGGGCCGTTTTTAAATAACAGAGTAGCGCGTCTACCAATAAAATGATAACATACGCCTATGCGTAGGGTGAGCTATGCCTAGGCGTACTGGGCTACTACGTATATGCATAACAAAGCCTATGCCTGGGCGTAAGACATAGATGCCTTATAAACTTGTCCGCTCTCCCCATGTGTCAACTCATGTCTTGTTTTGCGCATACCCTCTCCATATATCTTGCACGACTTCCTAGATACATCCCCATACCAACCACGAACTTACGACTGGATCTTAATACTACTAAGCTAATTTACAACCTACAAACCTAGGTTCAATACAAGCTTTTATCCCCTAGTAACAATATTTAACGTGATTGGCGCGATATCGCCACTTTTCAATATTCAAGATCATGCTCGTGTGTTGGATCGGTCAAACAGATCAATTCCACTACACCTGCCACTGGTCGGACTTTCACACAATACTTAAGCCGTTGATCATTCGTTGTGAATCTCTTTCCTGTATCTGGATCATCGAGTTCTACCGCTCCATGGGGGTGAACCTCTGTAACTTCATATGGTCCGTCCCTTGTCGACTGAAGCTTGCTAGGAAATAACTTTAACCTCGAATTAAATAGCTAAACGTTCTGACTGAGCTCAATTGAATTTTTCTGAATATTCTTATTGTAAATGCCTTAGTCCGAGCCTTGTAAATTCGAGAATTCTCATATGTATTATTACGCAACTCCTCAAGCTCAGCAAGTTGAAGTTTTCACTTAGCGCCAGATCTTTTCATATCGAAGTTCAATCATCGAACTGTCCAATATGCTTTATACTCTAGGTCAACAGGGAGGTGACATGCCTTACTATAAATGGCCAATAAGGTATCATACCTATCAGAGTTTTGTAAGCTGTCATATATGCCCACAATGCGTCATTTAACCGTTGAGGCCAATGCTTCAGATCTATACGCACTGTCTTCTCCAAGATATTCTTAACCTCCCTATTCGAAACCTCAACTTGTCCACTTGTTTGGTGTGATATGGTGTGCCAATCTTATGAGCAACGTAGACTGCCGAGAAATCGGTTGTCAAAGTGCTTTCCGCCATCACTGATTATCATGTGGTATACCAAATCTTGACAAAATATTCTACTGAACAAACTCCACCAGTGCCTTATGGTCGACGTGTGAAGTAGCTATAGCGTCGACCCATTTTGAAACATAATCTACCCCTATGAGTATATATTCTTTATTGCCCACTTTTGGAGACGATCCCATGAAGTCTATACCACAAACGTCAAATAATTTAACAACTAGAATTGGCGTTAGCGGCATCATATCATGTTGAGAGATTTCTCTCTGATTTTGGCATTGCATACATGCTTTGCAATATTTAAATGCATCCTCGAATATGGCAGGCCAATAAACACCACTCTAAAGCACCTTGTGGGTTATCTTCTGAGCTCCAAAATAACCTCCACACTCTAGCGTGTGACAAAATCGTAAGATACTCTGCACGTCACTTTTGGGAACACACTTTCTGATAACTTGGTCGGGGCAATACTTGTACAATCGTGGATTGTCCCAAATATTAAAATTTAACTTGACTGAAGAATCGGTCTTTGTCTTGTTTAGACCAACTTTTTGGAATTTGACCCATGACTTTGTAATTAACAATATCAGCATAGCACGGTATCTGTTCCACTGAACAAATGTTCATATGGGAACGAATCCTTAGGAGAGTTGTTTCCTTTGTAGTTTCGACAATAATCCTTGATAGATGGCCTGCAACCACATTCTCCGAACCCTTCTTGTCCTTGATTTCCAAATTGAACTCTTGTAGCAAGAAAATCCATCTAATAAGCCTGGGTTTGGAGTCTTTCTTAGTCAACAAGTGTCTTAATGTTGCATGATCTGAATATACTACTACCTTGGTTCCCAACAAATATGACCTAAATTTATCTAAAGCAAACAATACTAACAGTAACTCCTTTTTTGTTGTTGTTTAGTTCATCTGAGCATCATTTAGAGTTTTATTAGTATAGTATACCGCATATGGAAACTTGTCCATTCTCTGTCCCAATACCGCTTCTATGGCATAATTTGAAGTGTCACACATCAGCTCGAAAGGTAAAGACCAATCTATTGGTTTCATGATCGGGGCTATAAAGAGTTGTGTATATAGCTTCTCAAAAGCTCGAAGACATTGTTCATCAGAAACAATGGTCGCATCTTTAGCTAATAAGTTGCATAGCGGTCGGGCTATTTTACTAAAATATTTAATAAATTTCCTGTAAAATCCGCCATGGCCCAAAAATGAACTGATTTGTTCGACAGACGTGGGAGGAGGCAAATTTGAAATAAGTTCAACTTTTTCCTTATCTACCTCAATCCCCTTTTTGATATTATGTGGCCAAGTACTATACCCTCTTGAACCATGAAATGGCTCTTTTCCCAACTTATGATCATATTTATCTCCTTACACCTCTTAAGCACCAATACGAGATATTTCAAACAGTCTTCAAAGGTCACAATAAAGACTGAGAAATCATCCATGAACACTTTTAGGAATGTTTCCACTTTTCAGAGAATATCGACATCATATGGGCATGTGAAAGTGGTTTTCTCCTTCATGTTCAACAACTGTGATAACCAGAATATCCATCCAAAAAGCAATAAAAGCTTTGTCCGGCTAACCTTTCTAGGATCTAATCAATAAATGATAATGGAAAATGATCTTTCCTAGTGTATGAGTTGAGCTTTTTGTAATCAATGCAAACATGCTACCCGGTGGTGGTGCGTTAAGGAATTAACTCACCTTCATAGTTAGGCACAACTGTGATACCGGATTTCTTTGGTACCACCTGTGTAGGACTCACCCATGGACTATGAGATATTGGGTATATAATACCCACATCTAGCAACTTCACCACCTCCTTCATGTTCAGGTTCAAACTCCGTTGCATTTCCCTTAATGGTTTTACAGTCTCCTCTAAATGTATGCGATGGATACAAATTAAGGGATCTATACATTTCAAATCAGCAAAACTCCATCTTATTGCCTCTTTATTCTCACTTAAGACTCCAATTAGACTCGTCTCCTGTTCTATGGTTAATTTTGATAATATAATCACAGGAAAAGTCTCATCTGGTCCTAAAAAGACATACTTCAATTGCTTAGGCAATTCGTTCAACTCTAAAGTCGGAGGAGATATATGAGACGGAATCAATGTTGTACTCAAAATGTAGGAAGCGTCTCAATCGACACTTTCATGGTTGAGCATATAAAATACCCTCTAACGCCACAGCATCCTCGCAATTCAGCTTATTTTACTCATCCCATTCCTCAGGTTCAGATTCCAACCTCACCCCAATCATTAAGGACTCCTACTCATTTTTCGCCAAGATTCGAGGTGTAAATTCTTCTACCATATAATTAATTATCATCAACTTGAAAGCAGTTAACTGTCTCTAGAATTTGATGATTGGCATCGAAGACATTCATTCTCACCTACAGGTTCCCAAAATACAGATCCATAGCCTCGGTTCTACAATTAATACACGCGTTGGCTCTAGCCAAAAATGGTATTCCTAATATAACGGGGATATGTTTCTTAGCATTGTGGACAAGTTCTGTATCTAGAATTACAAAGTCTATCGGAAAGTAGAACTTGTCTACTTGAACAATGAAAGCCTCCAGAATTCCTCTCAGTTGTTCGATCAACCTATCTGCCAATTGAAGCACCACCGAGGTAGGACTGAGCTCTCCTAACGCTAGCTGCTGATAGACTGAATATGGAAGTAAGTTATCACTTGCACCTAGGATAAGAAGAGCTCTACCAATTTCCTGGTTACCAATGGCACAAGGAATTGTGGGAGTACCGGGATCTTTCCGCTTAGGTGTATTGTTACTTAGTTAGAGTGAACTCACTTTTTTAGTCAACATAATTTTCTTTGGGACCTTAGATTGGCTTCTTCTCTTTTGAGTACAGAGGTTTTTCAAAAATTTAGTATAGGTTGGAGTTTGGGCAGTAATGTCCAAGATAGGTAAATTGATCTTGACTTGTCGAAATATTTCCAACATGTCCTTCTCCTTATGTTTACCAATGAAGTCGACTCTCGAAAATGTTGAGGGAAAGGTGTTGCCTCCTCAAAATTTCCCATGTCTGGCTCTTCTAGTAATGTTTGATCTTCTTCTTCCTCCTCCTGGGGTTGATCTTTTTGAATCTCTTTAGTCGCCTTTCGCTTATTCATCTTTTCCTCGAACTACTGCTCAACCCTATTCCCCACTTCCTTTCCAGTCCTTAAAGTAGTAACAACTTGGACTGTTTCATGATTATTCTTAGCAAATGAACCAAGCTCTATTATCTGTTTACTTTATGGATTAGCCACTGGCTGGCTAGGTTGTCTTCCTTCTTCACGTCTATTCATCGTGTTCGCTAGTTTCCCTACTTGGGTTTCTATCTTAGCAATGGATTGGGAATGAGAGATCAATTATTGGACGACTGCTTGAAAATGATTAGATTGATCATTAAACTCCATTAGGGCAATCAACATCTCATCTTCAAAGTCAGGTGGTCTAGATGGTGGAGTATGACTTCGAGCTAGGTGCTGATTTTGGTAATTAAAATGACGAATTACTTGAGTATTGGAATGAAAATTTCGAGTATTGAATGATGGTTGGTTCTGAGTGAAACTTGGTTGAGGATTTTCAGTGTTCTGAGAACGATATGATAAATGTGGATAATTATGCCAACCTGGATTGTCTGAATTGGAAAAAATATTATTGTTCGGGTTGGTCCAGGTTGTATTTGCATCAACGACAACTAAATCATTGCCTTGATATTCAAAATGGGAGGGGTCAGGTCCTATTGCCAAGACTTCTTTAGGGGATGATTGAATTGAGTTGAGGAATTTATCAATCTTCTGACTTAATGTTGCTACTTGTGCTTTTACATCATTGTCCCTTTCTATCTCAAAAAGACCTTCTAATTTCGTATGGACTCTTACTCTAGCACGCATCTCAGATTCATTTTGAAGCGAATTATCACTCACAGAATCAAACAGTCTCAAAATATCTTCTATCGATTTTACTGTAAACTGACCTCCCACTGCTGCATTTATCAAATTTCTATCAGTCTCATTAAGTCAAAGATAGAAGTTTTGCACCAAATCCTGATCAACAAACTTGTGATGGGCACACTTTCTCAAAATATCATTGAACCTTTCCCACGCATCATGGAATTTCTCACTAGGGAACTCTTTAAAATGGGTAGTTTCATGTTGTTCCTTATGGGTTATTCTTATTGGTTTTTATCCCCTATCTAAATTGATATACCATCTTTTAGCTTTCTCTCTTAAGGAATAAGGGAATGATCGCACACGCAATGCATGGGTGTTTAGATTCTCAATTCTCAACATGTGGTATGGATATTCATTCCTGAGTCCATAAAATTTGGGCAACATGTTAAGAATGCTAGCTTTGATCTCACAGTGTATGACTTCATCTTGTTCTGGAAATTCAACATATGATTCATGGTTTGAAGGTGCAAAGTACCCCTTCAAGGACGTTATTGGGGCTCGTCGTGCTTCTCCATTACTGTTAGCCATCCTATCGAAGTCTAACTTCCTTTTAAGCTCTTTTAATCTCTTAGCTCTACGATTCTTATGAAAAGTTCTTTCAATCTCAGGATCAAATGGAGCTAATTCAGTGTTTGGATCGAAAGGTGATTGCCAATTGCTCATGCACAAGGCCAATTTTTTCCTAAATAAAAACTAATTACTTCTAAACTCTTCTAATTATGGACAGAAAGTAAAGCTAAATTATGCATAAAATTAAGCTATACTAAAACACACAAGTGGTCTAACAACGCAATCTTTACTACTTCGCTGATTCACTTCGCGCTTTTCAGTGTACCTGTCAATCACACAAAAATTCCAACTTTAAATACACTATAATTACTCAATTTTTACTAAATTACTAAAGTCCCTAGCAATGGCGCCAAAAACTTGATGCATCCAATCCAGGGTTTAAAATATTGATTAAGAATATACCATTGTAATGCCCTAGTTTTAACAATCGCAAGTGCATGAATCATTTTGTAATATATCACGGCTTGAGACCGGGAATATTGATCCCACAGAGACTTGAAATTATATAATTTAGTAATCTACAATTACTGAATTATGGTTTTGAAAAGGTATTGATTGGTTTAAAATTTATGATTTAATTAAACTAACTAAAAGCAAGAAGTAAATTGTGTTTATGACTCAGAGTAGAGAAAAATTAGGATTTTCATACTCCACCACTAACCATATAATGTAGTTATTTACTTGATCAATTATAAGAGGGTGATCCATCACCCGTGAATCAAATTATACCGTAAATAGTAAAATATATTCCCCAAAGAGATACCATCAATCGGATTTGCTACAACCTATTTCCGGACAGAGTGTGATTAGTGCATGCAAACTACTTTACTCTAATCTACTCAAACAACATAAAATTAAACTAAGGCATGTCTATATCACCTCGTCGAGGCATGGCTTGTGTAAACCTAGGGTTTCAAGTGTTAAGCAACATTGTGTAGAAAATCATGATTTAAGCATCCGAGTTCTAGCCCATATTGAATAAACATGATTGATTGAGATAATGCATTCAATCAGTCTAAGACACGGGTATAATAAATAAAAAATCCCTTATATTAAATAATTACAGTCTCTCATCTACACAATCATCACATGTGTGGTATTTAGTTTCCCCTCGTTACAATTGAAACAAATAAATAAACTACATTACTTGGCTAGGGTTTTGCTAGAAAACTCTAGATACTGGTTTAGTTGCTCATGGTGGTGGGAGATTGCATCGTTGATGTAGAAATGCCCTCCATGATCGTCTGCTCCGGACCTCTAAGATCTGTATGGCTCTATTCTTCACAAGATGTAAATCTCTAGAGATAGTGCACTGAAAATTATGTATTCAAAAGCTCTTTAGATCTGAATCAAACCTTAGTATTTATAGAAGAATTTGAGAAGATTCCTACTTTTATTAGACTTGTCCCACTTATAATAGGATTCCTCTTTGATGTGTTTCACTTCAATTCTGAGCCAAAATCCTTTAATGATGTAAATACACCTTATACACATGTTTGGAAGTGTTGGAGTCAAAGTCAAGTCAAAGGAAGTTGAATCGGATAAAAACTCAAATTCTGGGAATTCTCAGTTGCTGCCTACGCTAGGCGTAGGGGTTCCTACGCTTATGCGTAGCTTGGCCTACGCCTAGACGTAGCCATGTGCATAGGTAGGCATAAAAATGATGATTCTAGGCACCTTTTGCTTGTTGTATGACTAGGTAGGCATAGCAATAATCATGAAAATCACTTTTTGTAATCTTTCTTCCATTTGAACCCCATTTACTCTATTAGCATGTAACCTAATGTTTCGGCTTTGAAAAATGTCCATTTCGCCCTCCGGCATGCACTTTTTGCTTGAAAAATCCTTTTTTTTTTCTCTTTTTGGTTAGACATAAGCACAACCTTGATTAATTCACCAAAGTTAGCTCATTTTCTTCATTAAGCTCCTGAAACACGCTTAGACATGCAAACCGCTTAAAAACACCAAGTAACGGAATTATAAGACCTAACAATACCGGTTAGGGGACTATAATGGACAACATTCGGCACCTATCAATATCGTCTCTCTAGCTTCAATTGTAACTTGCCCTTGGATCACTCTTGTGAATTTCAATGTCATGTTGCACCCTAATGAAAGTTTTGGAGGTGCTGGAAATTGGAATAATGGTATCTTGGACTTCAGGGCTTGTGTTCATGAAGTTGAGTTTTCCGACCTAAGGTTTAAAGACACTTTCCACTCTTGGACAAACAAGAGATGTGGGGTTGCAAACATCTCTAGGAACATTGACAAGGCTCTGGTTAATGATAAATGGTTAAGTTTCTTCCCTATATGTGAAAGCACTTTTCTTCCCTATGGTGGGTTTGACTATGCCCCAATGATTGTGAGATGTGGGAACCCTAAGCTTAGGAGATGTGTGTTATTTAAATTATTCAATTTTTTGGCTGAGCATGAGGATTTTCTGACTATTTTTTAAAATGTGTGGAAGCTAACCATTCAGGTACCGCTAAGTATCAAATTGTGCAGAAACTCAAAATTCTTATGTCCAAGATGAAGGTTCTCAACAAGAGGGTGTTTAGTGATATCACAAATAGATTTAATAAAGCCCAGGAGGCATTGAACCAGTGCCAAACAAGACTTGACTTGAACCCTACTGATGATGCCACAAGAGAGGAGAAGGTTAAACTTCTGTGTAACCATTCTAGACTTGTTAAAGCTAAAGAATATTTGTTCAAACAGAAATCCAGGATTTATTGGTTGATGAGGGTGATAAAAACACCAAGTTTTTTTTTTATGAAAACCTTTAATGCTAAAAGTAATAGAAATAGGATTTGTTCTGTCTGGTTAAGTGATGGCTCCACCACTGTCTATTTGCCACTCATTAAAGAAAAAGTTGTGAAACATTTTCAGAATTTGCTGGGATCTAATTTTGGAGATTAACAAGGGTTTGACACTATTAGAGCTATGTATGGTAAGGCAATTACTTTGGAGCAGAATGATTTTCTCAGTGAAGTGCCAAGTCATGAGGATATTCAAAGTTGTGTGTTTGGCCTCAAATTTTCTAAAGCTCCTGGGCCTGCTGGGTTTAATGCCTATTATTTCAAAAAGACTTGGTCAGTTGTTCCAAAATTGATGTTTGCTCAAAGAGATTAACTCTACATCCCTTACCCTTGTGCCCAAGACTCCTAATCCATCTTTTATGAATGAGTTTAGGCCTATTGCATGTTGCAATACTATTTGTAAGATCATTTCCAAGCTGATTGAAATGAAGTTGCAGGTTTTGCTGCCCTCTCTCATTGATAAGACTAAGACAACCTTCATTAAGGGAAAGAGGATGGGGGATAGCTTTCTTATGGCCAAAGAGCTTTTGTTTGGGTATCACTTACCTTCAACCACACATATGTGCACTATGAAAGTGGACCTCCACAAGGCTTATGATTCTGTGAGCTGGGAGTTTTTGTTGGACACCCTCAAGGTTCTGGATTTTCCTCCAATGGTCATCAATTGGATTAGAGCTTGCATTACCACCATTGTTTTTCTGTTTATGTGAATAGTGAAATGGAAGGTTTCTTCTTGGGTGCCAGAGGCCTAAGACAGGGTGATCCCATCCCATCTCACCTTTTCTTTTTGTTATTCTTATTGATGTATTTTCTTCTGCTCTCCACAAGGCTTATGATTAGGATCCTAGCTTCAATTTTCATAGGAGATGTCACAAAAATAGAGTTACTCATTTATGTTTTGTTGACGACCTTATGGTCTTTTGCAATGATGATATTGGTTCTATTCAAGTGATCAAGAAAGGGTTTCAAGAGTTCTATGTTGTTTTTGGCCTTGCTCCCAACAATGAGAAGAGTCTGATTTTCTTTTTAGGAGTGTCCCCTAGAGACTCAACAATCTAGGATGAATGAAGTAGGGTTTGACAGAGGATGTTTCCCTTTCAAATAACTAGGATTTCCTCTCTCTTTACCTAAGCTAAAAGCTAATGAATGCGGGAGCTTGGTGGAAAGGATCACAAACAAGATTGCATCTTGGACCACAAAGTACATTTCTTATGTTGGAGACTTCATCTTATAAAGGCTATCCTTTTAAGCATCCAATTGTTTTAGAGTTCTCATCTTGTCTTACCTCTACAGGTGTTGAAGGATGTACATTATGTCCTTAAAATATTTTGTGGTCAGGAAAGGACTTGAAACTGCATGGAGCTAAAGTTTGTGAGACTACTGTGTGTATGCCTAAAGAGTTTGGAGGGTTTGGGCTGCCAAACATCCTAAACCTTAATAGGGTTGCTTGTGTTAAACGCATCTGGAACATACTCAAGGATGATGGGCACTCTTTTTGGGTGGATTGGGTTTGTGCTAACCTGATTAGAGGAAAACATTTCTAGGTTGTAAAGGCCTCCCCCCTTTGCTGTTGGAACTGGAGAAGGGTGCTAAAGGTTAGAGGGCTAGCTAGGAATTTCACCCTTCATAAAATTGTTAATGGGATGAGCACCATCTTGTGGCATGATTCTTGGATGGCACAAGGGGGCTTTTGACTCTCATGTTGATGAACAACTTGATGATACCAAAATATTTTGTATTCTGGGCATTAATAAACCCTTAGTTAGTTTCTTTATTTTATTAATAAGATATTCTTATTTGAGTTGCGTGTTTAAGCATGTTATAGGGGTTCTATCTAAAATCTGAGTTCATTTCGAGTTTTTGGGAAATATGTCTGATCCAGAATGACACTTGAAGGATAAATGCACTCAGTTCAGAGAAAGGTACAACTCAGCAAAGCAAAGTACAAGCGGCTGAAGCACAAAATCACAGAATAAAGAAATATTAAAATTCAGGAGCCACTGATCGATCGGTGGAAACTCCCGACCGATAGGCCACTGCTGACATTGGGAAATGTGCACGAAGATACTGCAGAATTCTGACTTTATGTGCAAGTATATCAGAGGGCAGATTGGTCCATTCACTGCTTTTACTTGGTCCTCACATCGGGTCTTCTCTTGGAGTGCAAGAAAATACATGTCATATTTACACCAACTTTTGTCAATAAATATATGAAGATTTCATGAAGAGAAGATTACCTGGATCCTTGGATCATATATCATTGTTCATACAAAAAGTCTCTATAGAGAGAGACGTTCCTTAAGAACTCAAGAACCACTAACCAATCGTGAGGAGGATGTCTACATCAACGATGCAGTCTTCTTTCGCCATGAGCTGCTAGCTGGTATCTAGGGTTTCCAATGAAACCCTAGTCAAGTAATGTAGAACTTTAATTGATTTTATTGCAAAGAGGGGAAGCTAAAGAGTACTTATATGATTATTATGTAGTGAGAGACCGAACGAATTACCTAAATAAAATTTATTTATTAATTATCTTCTTAAGCTGAGATTGAATAAATGATTTATCTTGAACAACCATGATTTAACTAAGGGCAAGAAATCCAAGGTTTAAATAATAGTTTCTACATAATGGTACTTAATGGCATGATAAGGTTTTAGGTGCATACGGTTTATACTAAGAAAAGATGACCATTAGTGTGTTTTTAATTTAATGTTTTAGGAGTAGTTGTAGTGTAAATGCATACCATAGTCATGCAATTGAAGATGAATTGTAGTAAACTAAACTTTATTGCATCTCTTTTAGGATTAGGCAACTGCTTGTAGCGATACTAATCTGATTCGTATAAGTTGTATCTCCCTCTTGCAATAATAAGATTAAAGAACTATGTTATGAGACTAGTGGTGTAGTTGAAGCAAAACTCTAGACTTGTTTATCTTGATTTACAACACAAAAATTATTTGTTTATTTATTTTATGTTTAGTAGTTATAAAACCAACCAATAAAAACAACGTTTATAATAGAATTCAATTTTCTGCTTTACAATTATTTGAAATACGACTCTGATCTCTGTGGTTCGATTCCCTCTCTACCCAACTATATTATATACTACTCCCATACTTGCGACTGAGAGGTAAAACTTGATCGTGCTAATTTTTCATTTTAAACACTTTTATTTTCATACTACTAGAATCGTTCACAAGTTTTTGGCGCCGCTCCCAGGGATCAAATGGATATTTAAGATTATTGTATTGAAGTTTATTGAATTATTGTACTAATTTTAGTTTATTTTCGCATTTCTTATTTTTATTTGTAGGTCAGAAACCACATTGTTCGAAACTGCAAATTTTCTAGAAAACTCACGAACTCCAGTATCCGATCGATCGGCTTCTCCAGTGATCATTTGGTAAGTTCAACGATCGTTCTCAACATCCTCTGATCGATCGGTAATCACCCCAGTCATTCGATTAACTTTGTGACCGATCGGAATACTTTTGTTCGTACAAAAACAAAGATAGACATAAAAGATATAATCAATCATATCAGAACTGTATCAGAAAAAAATAAAAGGATAATCTTTTCTTAAATTAAAAATATAAACAGATTTTCATAACATATATATTTGATTGGTATATATAAGAAAATAATTATATATATATATATTTACAAAAATAATAATAAATAAATATTATTTATTTATTTAAATATTTTAATTGCATTACTCATTTATTACAATGTATTGTTTTATTTAAATATCATTGTTTATTGTTTATGCTTGGACGTCGTTCAATTAATTGTCCTCTTGAAGCATTTGATCCTGAAATTGATCGAACGTAACAAATAAATAAAAGAAAGAATTAAAATACTTTAAATATTATAAACATGTTTGATAACACAGTAATAACTTCGCCTGCTGTCTTTAAAGACTTCTATACTCCTCAAGAGTATACTTCCCCATTATAAATCACAATATTAGCCGGAGCAGAACAATATGAAATTAAACCCTTTATAGTTAATATGTTATCAAAGTTTCATGGGAACACTCATAAGGATCCCTATCATCATATAGATGAATTGTTAGAGGTTTGTAACACTGTGCGTATAAGAGGGTGTATGGATGATAATTTTAAAATTAGATTATTCTCTTATTCCTTAAAAGATAAATCGAAACTTTCGTATGGTACGATACTGGAAGATATTAGAAATAACTGGAAGAAGCTTCAAAAAGAATTTTTACACAAATTCTTCCCAGTGGGAAAAATGCACAAGACCCGTAGAGTTATCTTAATGTTCTCACAAATACCTGGTGAACAATTTTATGAAACTTAGGAATGATTTAACGAAATTTTACGAAAATGCCCTCATCACGGATTCCCTAGTCATGAATTAGTCCATAGTTTCTACGTAGGACTAGGAGAGGGCCACAAAAATACAGTTGATGCAGCATGTGGAGGAACATTTACATAGAAAACCATAGACTTCCATTGGAATCTTTTTAAGAATCTTAGTGAAGATTCCCGACAAAATATGTCTGATGTTAGAGCTCCACGAACTATCCTTTCCAATCTTGAAAGAAGCGATAGGGCATTTGAAACAAGTCAAATATATGAAGTAACATCAAAAGTGGATTAGCTAAATAAGAAGTTTAATCAACTAATGAAAACCACTCATATAAACCCCACACCTTAAGAATTATGTTCCAAATGTGCTAATCCTTCACACTATGCAAACAACTGTCCTTATACACAACCATAATCTTAGTATATCACTGAGGATGTTAATGCCACCTTTACCAATCCGAATAATGACCCATTTTCAAATAGCTACAACCCCGGTTGGCTAAATCATCCTAATTTCTCAAATAAAACTCAGAATAACACCTTTAATCAAAGCCCTAATCAACAGAACAACCAATTCCGATCATTTAACCAAAATCCTAATCAACAACCAAATCAATTCCGTCCATTCAATCAAAACTCTAATCAGCAACCTTTTAGAAACCCGAACAATACACAACCTATAAGAACACTTAGTTTTGAACAAGAGCTCAGGAGTGTGCTAAACGAGTTCAAAAATGTCACGCAACTTCTACGTACCCATTCCTAATCTATCTTTAAACTTGAGACCCAAATTAGGTAGATTGCTAATTTTATAGGAAAACTACCGAGTCAACCACTCATAAACCCAAAGAGGCAACATATGATTGATCATATAACACCAGTAGGAGAACCAACAATAGAGACCGTTCAAGCCATAACTACACTTCGAAGTGGTAGAGTCGTAGGAAAGGACAAAAAAATAAAATAATAAAGAAATCAATCCTGAAGAGGAAAAATAATTACCTTATAACAAGAAAGAAATAAATCTCAAAATAGAGAGAATAAGTTTCTAAAAAGAAATAAGAACTAGTTATGGAAAGACAAAATTCTACACCAACAAAAGAAATAAGAGAAACAAGCTAAGAACCTAAAGAAATGTTTGAGTCATTCCAACAAGTAAAAATTAATCTTCCTCTCTTGACAACAATCAAATAGATTCCTCCTTATGCTAAATTCTTAAAATATTTATGTACGCATAAAAGGAGGAACATAACTCATAACGCTAAGAAAATAGTGTTGACCAATCATGTGAGTTCTATATTATCCAACAATACGCCTCTAAAATATAAAGATCCAGGAGTACCAACTATCTCCTATACAATAGGAGATCAAGAAATTGGAAAAGCCCTACTCGATTTAGGAGCTATTGTAAATCTTTTACTGTATTTCGTATATCGGCAGTTGGGACTAGGAGAACTAACTCCAATATCCGTTATTTTAGAACTTGATGATAGATCCATTAAACAACCACGAGGAGTAATAGAGGATGTTATTGTTCAAATTGATAATTTCTATTTCCTAGTTGACTTCATTATTCTAGAAACAGAACTTGTTTGCGACCATAAAAGGCAAATACCCGTTGATGTCCCGTCTGGGTGGCTAAAAATATGTGTTAAAAAGAAACCCTTATGACGATATAGGTTTTACCTATTTGCAAGTGAACGGGTCAATTATAATATAGAACGGCTTGAGATATGGAATGTCGAACCCACAGGGACTTGGTTATTCACTTCAGCAGTTCAAAAATATTGAATTATAGTTTGAAAAAGTGGTTGATTTGATTTTGAGATTTAAAAAGCTAAAGTAACTAAAACATAATTTAAATGATAGTTCTGTTTCAAGAGAGAGAGAAAACTAGGGTTTTCATCGTTCCACCACTAACCGCATAATATAACTTTCAATTTGTTCAATTATAAGAAGGGTGATCTATTCCCATAAATCAGAATGTACCGCAAATAGTCGAATACATTTCCAAAAAGGATACCGTCAACCGGATTCGCTACAACCCATCTCTGGACAGAATGTATCTAGTACATACTATTTATGCTACTTTAAACTATTCCTAAAACATGAAATTAAACTAAAGCATGTTCATGTCCGTCAGGTGTGATTAAAAATAAATGTTAAGAATGCACTCTTATGACGACCTAGGTTTTACCTATTCGCAAGCACACAAATAAATTGTAATATAAAAATGGCTTGAGAATGGGAATGTCGAACCCACAGAGACTTGTTAATCCAGTTCAACAGTTCAAAAGTATTGAATTATGTTTTTGAAAAAGTATTTGAATTTGATTTTTAAGAATTAACCTCAAATTAACTAAAAAAACAATAAAAAGGATCGTTATGATCAAGAGATAGAGAACACTAGGATTTTCATCACTCCACCACTAACTGCAAAATATACTCCTTAATTTGTACAATTGTAAGAGGGCGGTCTATTACTGTGAATTATGTCATACCGCAAATAGTCGAATACAACCCCCAAAAGGATACCTTCAACCGGATTCGCTACAACCCATCTCCACATTGAGTATGACTAGTTCATGCATCTACTCTAAACTATTCCTACTAATATAAATTAAAAAGCATGCTATATCATCTCGTTGAGGTATGGCCTGTGTAAACCTAGGATTTCAAGTGTTAAGAACCATTGTGTTGAAAATCATGAATTAAGCATCCGAGTTCTAGCCCATAGTGAATAATCATGATCGAGTAGAAAAATATATTTATTATAAGACAAGAATTTAGAACAAATATAAAATTCTGTATAGAAATCAAAATGATCACTCATCTACAAGAATCATCACAAAATAGTCACAGTTTCCCCTTTATTACAATTGCAAACAAATATAGGGACTACATTACTTGGCTAGGGTTTTGCTAGAAAACCTTAGATACCGGTTTAGTTGGCCATGGAAGATGGTGACTGTGTCATGATATAGAGACGCACTCCATGGTCTTCTTCTCCATTTTTCTAGGTCTGAGTATGGCTCTTCTTCTCCACAGCAACAAGTCTGAATGAAACGTATAAAAACTTAATGAAGCAATAGCCACCCCCCAATTCTGATATATGGTCATGTATATATAAGCAATGGTGTAAAGGGGCCCTTTTCAGTCTTTTCACTCCAAAACTCATGTAAACCCTAACTTCTCATATATATAAGTGTATATACATTTATACAGAGGTCTGGAGTCGCAGGGCACGTCTTCCAATTAAGCCAGGGTGAAACAGGAAAAATCCACGCAAAACCATCAATAGTTACCACACTTACGCTTGGAGCCTACGCTTCAAGTGTAGGTCCAAACGTACCGTCTGAGCGTAGGTCTAAGCGTAATTTTGTGTTTTCTAACCACATTTTGGAACTGGTAGCGTAGGCACAAACGTATGGAATTTATGGAAAACCACTTTTATCCATGAATGCACAAAAATGTCCATTCTGAACCCACGATACTTTTTGCTGAAGATGACGGCTTCTGGAAATGCCATTTTTGCCCTCCGGGAGTCAATTTTGTCTCGGACTGCCTCTTTGACTCTTCTCTTGCATAGAAAGAACATATTCTTCAATTAATTCACCGAAGTTAGCTCTATTTATTCATTAAGCTCTTGAAACATGCTTTAACACACAAACAACATAAAAATACCAAATAATGGAATGAAAGAACATAACAATAGTGAGTTAAGGGGTCAAAATGTCTAATATTTGATACCTATCACATGTCTATGATACCTCACCGAGGCATGGCCTGTGTAAACCTAAGGTCTCAAGTGTTAAGCACCATTATTGTAGAAAATCACAATTTGTTTATAAAAATCAAGATTGTGTAATCAAGTATACTCATTCAATCTAATATAAAAATTCTGAATAAATATACAAACTTGTGTCAAGAATAAAACCGTTCACTCATCAACAATATTGATCATGGTATAGTCTCAGCTTCCCCTTCAGTACAATTAAAAACATATATTAAAAGCTACATTACTTGGGTACGATTTTAATAGAAAACTCTAGATACCGGTTTAGCCGGTCATGGTTGGAAGAGATTGCACTGTTGATGTAGAATCAACCACCATAGTTGTTTTCTCCGGATCTCTAGGTATTTTAATGGCTCTTTCTCTTCAAATAATATATAACTCCAGTGGCTGCTCTGGAATTTCAACGTATCAAAAAACTCTCTTCAACTAATGTGAAGCTTGGTATTTATAGGAAAAGGTGGAGGCAAACCCTAAAATTGCCCTTTTTGGTAATTTTACCATCGATAAATCCTAACCCTACTCTCCGATGAATAATTGGAGTTTTGCATGTACTTTGAGGTATGGGAGTCGTAGACGCATCATGGAATTAAAATTGGGAAGGAATAGACATTGCAATAGGAATTAACTTTTCCTGCCGCAGCTACGCCTTAGGCATAGAGCCTGAGTGTATGCTTGAGCGTAGATTTGAGCTTTCTGGCCACTTTATGCTTCTGTAGGCGTAGGCTTGAGCATAGATTCTTCATGAAAATAACTTTTCTCCACAACTGTACCAAAATGACCGTTTTGATTCCACGAGACTTTTTGTTTTAAGTAACGGCTTTGGAAAATGCCATTTTTGCCCTCCGGGAGGCATTTTTTCTTGAAAACACTTCTTTGACTCTCCTCTTGGATTGAAACGAACGTGTACTTGGTTAGTTCACCAAAGTTATTTATATTTTTTCATTAAGCTCCTGAAACATGATTAAACACACAAACGACATAAAAACACCAAATAATGGAATGAAATGACATAACTATAATGAGTTAAGGGGTCAAAATGTCTAAGATATGACACCTATCATACCCCCCAAACTTACATATTGCTAGTCCCTTAGCAATGAACTCAGAAAAATTGTCTAACTCTACCCCATGATGATTTTGTCTCCTAATTAACCTATTATAATCTATACTACTCTCTTACTTTCGTGAGGGTCAACGATTACACTTAGCACGTGTAATAAACCTTTTAAACCCCTCGGCAACACCGAGTGGACGAGTGAAGTCTCGTGAGGGTTAGATATATTACCCAAAACTTCTCCATTCTTCGTAATCACGCAATCATGAGTTCACACACGCATAAACCAAGTCATGATACAATGCCTAAGACAATATAGATGCAAATATTCCCACTCACTACCGAATAATAACTATCTCAAGCTTTGTGTCATGAGTGGTTCCCACTAAAATGAATGACTTCGTTACTCTCTACTTCCAATCCAGACAACCCTCCGTATTTTTGTGAACACCATGGTATTTGAATTTCTCTTCTCCTATTTCATTAATCAAAATTTTCCATTTTCATAAAAACTCATCTTGCCATCTTTCCACTTTCCATCCTTTTTTGTCTTTCTAAGCTCCGAACTTTTCAGTGATGATTTTTAGTCCCGACCAACTGGGCCCTAACTTCTTTATTGGGATTTATGCTCATTAGTTTTCTCCCCTTTTTATGCGAACAATGATATTGGTGATACCAAGGCTCAGTTACTTAGATCGAAGAACTACTTTTTGCATTTTATTTTTCACAATATATTTTCAAACATCTCCATTTCAACCATAACATCTCTCCTTCTCCCCTTTTATTGTGGTTAAATTATTTTTTAAACTCCATAATCAAAGATTAACTATTTTTCCCATAGTGAATGTGTGCTTGTGCTTTATAGGTGAAGGTCGTTCTTTTCGGTGTCAATTTTACTAATTCACTCACCCATATAAAACCATATCACTTCACTCAGCTTGATCTATTCATCACTCTCATGAAAGGGAATATCACAACATATACTACTCATTGGTCATATACACAAACTTAGTCAACTTGTAATGCAAAACAATCATGTGTGAAAACAAATAATTTCATTCCAATTTTTTGTTTTTTTCAAAAAAAATTTTCAAACTTTTCATTACCAAACTTGAAATAAACCATGTCCTCATGGTTCATAAAATAAGAGAAAGAATGCATTTACCCTTGAAGCGCAATTCTGGAATTACACAATGTAGCACTTGATCTCCTCCCCCAAACTTGATTTGGATCATCTACAGATATGCTCAACAAAACACACATACCCAATATCACATCAAGGGAAAATAAATTACATAAAAAATATCCGGAAATCACATTGCTCAAGGAATGAGAAATTTTATTAAGAATAAAATAACAAATATTTGGCCTTAAGGGCCTACAATCTCTATGAATTAAAATTGCAAAAACGTAGCCTTAAGGGACTACTGTTTCTAAGAATTGAAATTGCAAAGGCTTGTCCTTACGGGACTATATCCTCTATAAATTTAAATTGCAACCTATCTACTAACACAAAATAAAATCCTAATCCTACATCCTAGTATGATTCATCCTCATAATCATGTTTCTCAGCACATGGAAGCCTTCCCAAATTCCTATGGCTATTGGACATCCTTTCTAATTGTTCAAAGTCACCCCTGTCATACTTCTTTATAAACGTCCAACGCACGTCATCCCTCTCTTTCAAACTTTGCCCCAGTTGCTTCTTCATGATCTTTAATAGAAAATACGGGTATGGAATATAAAATTCCATCTATTTCCACCCATTTTCTTTCCCACTCATCATTTTATGAATCAGAATCATATTTTCCAATATTATAGTTGGAACTGACACCTAATATCCTTTCAGAATACAGAACAAAGTCTCAATCATGGATTGCCCTCTCCAACTCGTTCAATGATTCTGATGTACTTGAGCAGCAATTACTTCATCCAAATACAACAGCTTTGATTTCAAACAATAATTAGCACAACTCTTATCTCATTCTCTTGAAACATGCACAACACAAATTTCTTTAATCATCTCTACATCCGGAAATGACCACTTTGATGGGAATGATTTAAAGTTCTCCTTTAAATAATCCGGACAAGTCAGCAGTAATTTCCATACCGTAGAAATCTCTCTCGCAGTAACCACTATAGGGTTATCCCAGTCCAAAACCGAGCACGTACTACTTTGTATCCTAGTAAACCATCAACTTCCATTCTTACATAAAACATTTGAACCAGCCTTGGATACAACTTCCCTCCAGCAGGGCACCTAAAATGCTCAATCCTCGTCGATGCATAATTTCCTCTCCATATACTGTTACTGAGCTCTTCATTCTTTCCGGGCAGAATTTTAATTCAAAATGCATTCTACAATGCATGAATAAACTAGGGGTGGTTTGTTTCCTCTTTCGGCTAGTAGCCTCCCTATTCGTGCTCACCTATATTATTTCTGTCACTCTCCCTCTGCCATCCTCAATAACCGATGATTCATCATCTTTAATTAACTCTTCTAGATCTGACTATATCTTATATTCACTCTCTATATGCTCATCGGCAAGATGATTAGAAGAAATAGAAGAACTAGACATCTTTTTATGAATTGGAATACAAACCCATTTTGTGAATTATGAAAATTATACAACTCAAGGGCTGTATTTATAAATGAATACATCAAATTCATGGAGGAAAATGATTTGGAACTTATGGTAGGATTTGGAGAAGAAAACAAATAACAATCCAACTTGGAATTGTAATTGCACTCCAATTCCTCTTCGGAGTAGGACTTTACTAAAATTTCGTATCTAAATCTTACGAATCCTAAAACTACATCTAAATAAATCCTGGTACAAGTATAGATACAAACCTGACCAAAACGCCCCTCAAACGGGCTAAATTTTCAAATTTTCAAAATCTCCCTCGTCAGGTCTCTACGCCTAAGGCGTAGGGCACCTACGGCTAAGGCGAAGGTCATTAGCCAAATTTATTTTTCTCAAAAACAAATTTTGTAACAAGTTCATCTTAATCCTATGGTGAAAACCACACACCCCCAAACTTATACGTACACATGTCCTCTTAGTATGATTTTAAAAGCTCGAAAGAACTCAAAATATCAACACACTCAATGCAAGCATTAAAAGTCTCGGGAAATGAACATCTCGATAATACTAATCACAAAAGCTGCCATTTAATAATAAAACAAAATATAAAAAATATTTAGAGTATGATCGTTAAAGCGGTCACATGAAACATCCTATCAAAATCTATCCGCCCGATGATTCATGTCTAATGTCAAAAGGCTAAAGGAAAACAAAAATCTAAACTAAAACTACTATACTCCTCGTCATCTGAGATCGGTGGTGTAGGTAAAAGTTGTATGTCCCAGTACTGTTAATCTAAACTAAAACTACTATACTCCTCGTCATCTGAGATCGGTGGTGTAGGTAAAAGTTGTATGTCCCAGTACTGTTAAATGCCATCAACCCTGTGGTATAGCCGTCTATGCTCATGCCTACGGTGCACTGTCTCTTTTGAGTCAACATCTACTCTAACCCATGCATCCGTCCCATAATGGCATCAAACTGATCCTGAGACAATATGACAGTACCACCGACGGGTGCCTGTGGCATAGCAGCATCATCCACAGCAGCTGGTATCTATGGGTACTGCACAGCCTGTCCATCCCCATCTTGTGGGGGAACCTCACCCGCATCATCAGCCTACGCATCTGGAGTTTGTGGCAGAATTAGACCAAACACCGGTTTCCTCACTAAAACCTCATCACCATGCAACCGGTTTAAGTTCCATCGCCACATCCCCTATGAGTACGGTGACACCTTCTTGAACTCATTCTGCTCATCTGCCTCCATCTTTACACCAGCATTAAACATCAAATTTATCGTCAAATAGGGAAACTGTTTCTGGAATCCACTCTATACAACCTTGGTCTCTTTGCATAGCTGGACATAGTGCACATATAGGCCCTGCCACAAAATCTGTGGAATAGAGATCTACCTCTCAAACTCAAAAGCATGGTAGAGGACCGGGAATGGCGGGAATCGCAAAGTTTGATGACTGTGTGAAATAATCTGTGAATGGACAATCACATCCCAGAACCAAAGCATCAGGTGATAATCGGCTTTCTTCATGTAGTTCTTATGCTTGTCATCCCATCGCCTCTCGGTCTGTAATCGGACAATATCCTCAAGAGGGGGGAATACCTCTGGCTTCGGTCGAAACTCGTCTGCCAACTCGGGCGAACAATCATTAGGAATGTCTCAAGTTGCAGTGATAGAATGTGGTGTGATCTCAACCTCAACACCCCTAACCACTATCTAAAGTCTCGTCCCTCGGCTATAATGCTGCATGTTCAGCCCGAACTCGTGAATCATGCTCTCACAAATATATTGGGACGTTGGGGCAAGGATAGGCAATAAGTGTCGTGCCCTCAATCTACCAATAGTCCACACGGGTCCTGGCTGCGCTCTCTCAATAAGTGCACTCCTAATGATATTTCTTGGTGATTGCCTGCTCTAGTAAACTAGCAATTGATGTTGTCATAGGCACCGGGCGGAAAGTACGCAAAACTCCCAGCTCACCATCCACCTGCGGCTCGGGAAACTCCTCATCTGGCGAACTGTTAATACTAGTTTAGAATAGTTATATTAGTTATTGGAAATCAAAATAATGGAACAAAACTCACCGAATCAAGCGTTACATTGAATTCCCCAAAATTGAGATTCGAAGACCTTTCCAGTTCTTCACGAGTATCCAGAATTGGATGATCCGCCACCAAGGAATGATGAGAAATATCACGAGTGATTGAAAGGAATAAATCTCGGGTGATTCGGTAGAGAAATGAGGGAGATAGAGTGTTTTAAATTAAAGAAAGGGAAATGACCTTATAAAATAGTTCTGGGCCTATGCCTTGGGCGTAGGTCCCCACGGGTCAAAACAAATTTCCGTTTCAAATTCCGTCTTTTCTCGTTCCATGAAATCCCACTGCTCCTTATGCATTCCTATGTACCCTTTGGACTAAATTACCCCTCTTTTTAGGATGATGATGGTTCGATAACTCGATCTTACAAACTAGACTACAGACTACTTTTAAGAAAAACAATATACAAATTACCAATTTTTAACGTCGATGGCACGACGTTTCCAGTTGCAAATATTCGGGATCACAATCATGTGTCAGATCACGTAATTCGATCGTCTCGATGACACACTTAGAAGGCTGAAGATCAATACGATGTTTAAGTCGCTATCCATTCACTACGAACCGTTTTCCAGTGGATGGATCATCAAGCTATACTGCTCCATGGGGGTAAACCTTCATAATTTCATATAGTCCGTCCCATCTTGAATGAAGCTTACCAGGAAACAGCTTGAGTCTTGAATTAAATAGCCAAACCTTCTGGCCAACGCCAAATACCTTCTTTCGAATGTGTATATCATGAAATACTTTGGTCCGAGCTTTGTAAATTCGAGAATTCTTGTAAGCATTATTTCTTAACTCCTCAAGCTCTTGAAGTTGGAGTATCCGCTGACCACCGAACTTCTTTATATCAAAGTTCAGTCTCCGAACAGCCCAGTACGCTTGATGCTCTAGCTCAACAGAGAGATGACATACTTTACCATAGACCAACTAATATGGTGTGATACCGAACAGAGTCTTGTAAGTTGTCTTATAAATCCACTAGCACTCTCTTCTCCAAAATATTCTTCATTTCCCTATTTGAAACCTCCACTTATCCTTATGACTGGGGGTGATATGGTGTACCAATCCTATGATTGACGTCGTACTTTTGACACAATGCACCGCAAAAATGGTTATCAAAGTGTTTTTCGCCATCAGTGATTATCACGCGCGGTACACTAAATCTTGCAAAAATATTGGAATGTACAAACTCCACCACTGTCTCATGATCTGCATGTTTGGAGGTTACAACTTCTACCCACTTTGACACATAATCAACCCCCATAAGTATGTACTCTTTCTTATCCGCTTTTGTAAATGGTCCCATGAAATCTATCCCCCATACGTCAAACAACTCAATAACTAAAATTGGGGTTAGAGGCATCATAACACGTCGAGATATAGATCCCAACTTTTGGCATCACAAAAACGTTTTGCAATATTAAAAGGCATCCTTAAATATGGTTGGCCAATAGAATCCACTTTGCAACACCTTATGGCCTGTCTTTTAACATCCAAAATGCCCCCCACATTCTAGCGTGTGGCAAAAATTTAAAATACTTTACACCTCACTTTATGGGACACATTTTCTGATAATCTGATCAGCACAATACTTGTACAACCGTGGATTATCCCATATATAAAATTTTACTTCCCTGAAGAATCGATCTCTTTCATTTTTAAACCAACTTGTTTGAATCTGACCCATGGCTTTATAATTCACAATATCAGCATACCACGGTGTCTGTTCCACAACAGCCACACTATACAGATGTTCATCTAGGAAAAAATCCTTAAGAGGAGTAGTTTCCTTTGTAGATTCGACAATAATCCTCAACAAATGGTCAGTAACAACATTTTCCGAACCCTTTTTATCCTTGATCTCCAAGTCAAATTCTTGCAACAACAAAATCCATCTAATCAGCCTGGGTTTGGAATCCATCTTAGTCAGCAGATGCCTTAAAGCCGCATGATCCGAGTAAACTACTACTTTGGTACCCAGTAAGTATGATCAAAATTTATCCAAGGCAAACACAACCGCCATCAACTCCTTCTCTGTGGTTGTATAGTTGATATGCACATCATTCAAAGTCTTGCTGGCATAGTATACCGCATATGGTAGCTTTTCCTTTCTCTGACCTAATACTGCACCTACAGTATAGTCCAAAGCATCACACATTAGCTAAAATGGTAGAAACCAGTGGTGGACGAATGATCGGGGTTGTTGAGAGTTGAGTACGCAGCTCCTCAAACGCATAAAGACACTCTTCGTAAAAGATAAAGGTCGCATCCTTAGCTAATAAGTTGCATAGCGGTCGGGCAATTTTACTGAAATCCTTGATAAATCCTCTGTAGAACACGACATGGCCCAAAAAATATCATATTTGTTTAACAAACGTAGGAGGAGGCAATTTTGAAATCAATTCAAATTTCGCCTTGTCAACCTCAATCCATTTCTTTGATATAATGTAGCCAAGTACTATCCCCTATTGAACCATGAAATGGCTATTTTCCCAACTTATAATTAAATTCGTCTCTTTGTATCTCTGAAGCACGAGTGTCAGATGTTTTAAACAATCTTCGAAGGTTTCCCCAAAAACTAAAAAATCATTCATGAATACTTCCAAATAATTCTCCACCATATTAGAGAATATATACATCATACACCTCTAGAATATAGTTGGTGCATTACACAAATCAAAAGGCATCCGTCTATATGAAAATGTGTCATATGGGCAAGTAAAAGTGGTTCTCTCTTGATTAACAAAATCAATTACCACTTGATTATAGCCGAAGTATCCATCCAACAAATAGTAATAACTCTGTGTGGCCAATCTCCAGGATTTGATCAATAAATGGCAATAGAAAATGATCTTTCCTGGTATGGGAGTTAAGCTTTCTGTAATCAATACACACATGCCAACCTGTGGTCGTGTGCTGTGAAATCAGCTCTACTTTCAAGTTAGGTACAACTGTGATGCCTAAATTATTTGGCACCACCTGTGTGGGACTCACCCAGGTACTATCGGATATGGGATAAATAATACCCGCATCTAGTTGCTTTACCACCTCCTTCATCACAACCTATTTCATATTCGGATTCAGTCTTTGTTGCATCTCTCTAGATAGTTTTACATCTTCCTCTAAGTGTATGCGATGCATACAAATTGAGAGGTCTATCCCTTTCAAATCAATAACGCTTCATCCTAAAGCTCTTTATTGTCACTTAAAACCTGGACCATACTGGATTCATGTTCTTCTGTCAACTTTGATGATATGATCATAGGAAGAGTCTTATCGGGTCCTAGGAAGACAGATTTAAGATTTTTGGGCAATTCCTTCAGCTTCAAGGTAGGAGGAGTTATCAAAGATGGGACAGGTGGTGTATTTGAGATTGTGGGAAGGGACTCAATTGGCACTTTCCATGGTTGTCCATAAAAGGCAATCTCCAATGCAGCAATGCCTTCATAGTTCTTGCTCACCCGCTCTTTCCAATCCTCTGGTTCATCCTCTAATCTCACTCCAGTGAGAAGAGACTCTATCTTATCTTTTTCCAAGATTTTCGGTGCACATTCTTCTACAATCTCCTCAGTCTCATTAACCTCATCAATTTGAAGACAATCAATTGACTCGGGAAGTTGGTGATTGGTGTCAAATACATTCATCCGCACATTCAAATTTACGAATGACAACTCCATAGCCCCTATTCTGTAGTTAATACATGTGTTGGTCATGACCAAGAATGGTCATCCTAAAATCATAGGGATGTGCTTCTTAGAGTCATGGACACGCTCTGTATCGACAATTATAAAGTCCACCGGAAAGTAGAGCTTGTCAACTTGAACAATGACGTCCTCCAAAATCCCTCTCGCTTTCTTGATTGATATATCTGTAAGTTGGAGCACTACCGAGGTGAAATTGAGCTCTCCTAACCTTAGCTATTGGTAAACTGAATAAGGAAGAAAGTTCACACTCGCACCTAGATCAAGAAGAGCTCTACCAATTTCCTGATCGCCAATGATGCAATGAATAGTGGGAGCAGCAGGATCTTTTCTCTTTGGTGGTGTGTTGCTTAAAAGTAATGAACTTACTTACTCGGTTAGGAAGATTTTTTCAGGGACCTTTGCTCTACTTTTCCGCTTTTAGGTATAGAGGTCCTTCAAGAATTTAGCATAGGGTGGAATTTGGGTAATTATGTTCAAGAGAGGCAAATTGATTCTGACTTGCCAAAAAATTTCTTGCATGTCAATTTCTTTATGCTTACCATATTTGGCTGGCTCTCTCAGACGTTGAGAAAATGGCATTGCTTCCTCATAACTTGCCCTTTCTGTCTCTTTTGGTAATGTTTGATTGATATCCACCTCCACCTGAGGCTGGTCCTTCTCAACCTCTTTTTCTACTACTTTTCTCTTACTCACCCTCTCTTCATGTTGTTCCTCAACCCTATTCTCTACCTCCTTCCCACTTCTCAAGGTCATGATAGCTTGGACCGTCTCATGTTGATTTTGAGTAAATGATTCGAGCTCCAATGCTTATTTGGGCCTTGGGCTGACTACCGGCTGACTGGGCAATCTCCCTTCATCCCGCTTATTCATCGAATTGCTAATTTGACCCACTTGCACCTACAACTTCACGATCGCTTGAGTATGAGTGTTTAACTGGTTCTGAATGGTTAACAAAGTTCTATCCAGGTTAGAAAAATCATAAGTCGGTGGTTGTGGTGGTGGAGTCTGACTCCTTTGAGGTTGGGGTTGGAAATTTGGTTGGGATTGGTAATTGAAAGGTTGGTTGCCTTGAGAGTTAGGCTGAAAATTTTAAGTCATGACTTGTGGTTGAGAATTGAAAGATTGTTAACTCGGAGGAAAATTGTGTGGAGGATTTTCCACATTCTGAGAACGGTACGAGATATGTGGATGATTTTGCCAATTCGAATTGTAAGTATTGGAAAAATGAGTATTATTCGAACTGATCCATGCTCCATTAGCATCAGCGGTAACTGATAAGAGCCAAATAACATACATTTAAGGCTTCAATTATACATTGTCATGTTTACGTAGATCATTATATTGGTACTTTTATATGTTTTTCATGTTTTAAGACGTTTCAGACCATGTCATATAAAACGAGCTAAATTCGGTGAAATAACTGATTGGTGAATCAAGATTGTTCGAGAGCCAAAATCCTAGATAAAAGACCTATGAAAGACAAAAAATAAGTCAAGGATGCAAAAGGAGTGAAGAGGAATGAAGCCGAGATGAGAAACAGAGCAAAGAAAATGAAGTTCAAGGTAAAGAACTACCGAGTACTCGGTATTGCCTTCACCGAGTACTCGGTAAAGTGCGAAAGTAAGCACACTTGCGCTTAACACGAAAAATGACTAGAGCTTGTAGCGCACTTGCTCCCGTTTGCATAGCACTCTGGAGCTACTGAGTACTCGGTGGAATTCTCATCGAGTACTCGGTAAGACTAATACGGCCAAGCCACATCAGTAGCTTGTATATACAACAGTGGGACCCGTTTTGACCAGAATCAATATGGGATGATCTCTAAGCATATTGGACACTATATTGACCATATTTGGTGGGATTTAACGTCATTCTTCAAGGAATATTATGATACACATTCCTTACTTAATCGTGAAGCAATTAGATTACCAAACAAAGACGCCTCTTTTTCTATAAAAGAGAAGGGTCTCCCTTAAGTTTGGGTGTGTTATATTAGCGTATTATATTAGAGTCTTAATACGTGGTTGTTAGAGATTAGTGTAAGAAGAACAACCATGGCAGATGCGTCTACATCAACAATGCAAACTGCCACGACCATAAACAACTAAATCGGTATCTAGGGTTTTTAACAAAACCCTAGCCAAGTAATGTAGACTCTTTCTTATTTTTATTGTATAAGGGGAAACTGAAGGACGTGTATGTGAAGATTGTGTAGATGAGTGATTACGTTTGATTTATATTAGATTATTCATTTATTCTATGTCTTGTTTTAGCTTGAATGAATTTTTTATCTTGCACAATCATGGTTATTCAATATGGGCTAGAACTCGGATGCTTAACTCATGATTTTCTTCACAATGATGGTAATTAACATGCAATCTTGATTTAGACAAACCATGCATAAGGAAAGATAACGAGTGACATGCTTTTAATTTATGTTAGTAGGAGTAGTTTAGAGTAGATGCATGCACTAGTTTTGCTTGTTCAATGATGTCTTGTGCCAATGATGGTTTAATTATTCCTTTTTTGGGATTAGGGTTTTGTCAATGTTTGTGACCCTATATCTGATTCACATATGATGGATCGCCCTTTACAATTAAATGATTTGGAGGATATATTATGAGGATAGTGGTGGAGTTAGAAATACTCTAGATCTTTATCTCCACTTTTTTCAAAATACCAAAACCAAAATCTATCTTTAATTTTATGTTATTTTATTTCTTGTCAACTTAATTCTAGAAACCAAACAAAAAAATTATATTTCATAATTTAGTTACAATAATTATAAAGAAGTTGTGAAGTCAATAATCTCTGTGGATTCCCTATCTCATCTATACTATATTACAATTGATTCTTGTACTTGCGATAGGGAAAACTAGGTCAACTTTAAGGGCTTATTTGCACACACTATTATTATTGTTATTATTATTTATTACCCAAGCCTAGTAGGCTAAACTTAACATGGTTTGGCCGACCGATCAAGTTTTTGGTGCCGCTGCTAGGGACTAACGATTTTCTATACTTCAAAGAATTATTATAGCTAGATTATTTATTTGGTTTATTTTTTATTTTCTTCTTTTAAGAGACAAGATTGTGTGATTTTTGATAGGTGCATTAAAGTTAGCTGAAGGAACCAGAAAAACGGTGACGATTGCTTTGTTGGACCGTTTGTGAGTTTTAGTCTATCTTAAATTACTGTTCAATCTTATCTTGAATTTTCTTATTTAATTTCTCTTTTATTTTGTTTATTTATCTTCAGTTTATTATTTAGAATATTTTATTTTTATAAAATTTTGTTTCATCCTTGTATGAGTAGTTTGCGTTCGATATCTACAGAACTTGCTCCTTTTGATCCAGAAGATGATAGAACTTATCGTAAAAACTTAAGAACTAATAAACATAGGATTGAAAATGACACATTAAATTTTAACGATATGGGCGAACCTCATGTACACAACTAAAAGACACATTAGGTTCCTTGAAAGATTATTACACACCTCTAATTTCAAATCACCATCGGACATTATAATACCAGGCAAAACAGCATCTCGTTATGAAATTAAAGCTAGTATTTTGAATATATTACCTAAATTCTATGAACATAAACATGAAGATCCTATAGAAATTAGTTCGACAACTAAAATGAATGGGATACCTACTGATGCCCTACGTGTGCGATTGTTTCCCTTTTCACTCAAAGAAAAAGCTAAAAGATGGTATAATAGTTTAGAAGAATGAGTAAGAACTAATTGGGAGAACCTTAAAAAAGAATTTCTACATAAATACTATCCTATGGGAAAAACACATGAAACCCAAGCAGCTATAATGAACTTTGTCCAAATTTCGGGTGAACAATTCCATGAAATTTGGGAACGTTTTAAAGAAATCTTGGTTAAATGTCCCCATCATAAATTTACAAAATACAATTTGGTGCGTAATTTATATCATGGCCTAGGCGAGATACAACAACATCGTATAGATGCGGCATGCGGAGGAACATTTGCATTAGAACCAGTCAAAGACATGGAAAATATTCAAAATATTGAGTGAAAATTCACAACAAAATGCGTCAGAGGCTAGGACTAGATCAATACTTAACAACCCTAGATGAATGGAAATGGTTAAATAAATAGAAATAACTAACGATGTTACGGCTCAAGTAGATGAGATAAGTATAAAATTAGACAACTTTCTAAATTTCACTCAAAATACTCCTAGAGAAGTTTGTTCGATATGTTCTGATCCTTCCCATTTAGCTAGCGGATGTCTAATGATGTATAAAGAAGATATACTATCATATGATATGAACGCAACCTTTACTGCTACCAATAATAATCCTTATTCAAACTATTTCAATCAAGGTTGGCGGAACCATCCATATTTATCTTATCGTTCTAAGAACGTCGAAAATCCTCTTCAGGCTCAAAATTTCAATTAGAATCCAAGACCATTCAATAATACTCAAAATTTCAATCAAAATCCAAGAGCATTCAGTAGTACTTAAAATTTTTGAAATAATACACAAGGATTTTGATGTTTTGAAGCAAAGCAACCTCCATTTAGGAATCAAATTCAAAACCCTATTCCACCACAAAGAACACCTAATTTTGAGGATAAATTCTTAGCAACCCTTGGTAACTTAAAAGCTAATACCCAACTGCTACATACGCATTCACAAACTATTTCAAAACTTGAAGTGTAGATGGGACAAATAGCTAACACGCTTAATAAAAGAGAAGAGGGTAAATTACCAAGTCTGCCAGTGATGAATCCTAAAGGGAAATACATGATTGAGTTAGGAACTTTACAAGAACCTACGCATGAAACTGTTCAATCAATCACAGCCTTAGGGAGTGGTAGGATAGTGGACAATAGAGTTGAGGAAAAGTTTGAGGAAAAATTAGCACAGAAAGAAGTCTTGGAAAATATTCCTAAAGAAACATCACATCCAACAGAAGATGAACTAGTTACGAAAATACCTAAAAAACCAACGAATAAGGAATATGAGCCAAAAGCCCCATTCCCTCAACGTCTTCATGGATCAAACTATTATGGCTAACAAGGCGATAAAAATAATGAAATCTTAGAAGTACTTAAATAAGTAAAAATCAACTTGCCTTTATTAGATGTCATATCTCAAATCCCACCTTATGCTAAATTCTTGAAGGATTTATGTACGTAGAAGCGTAAAACTAGAGATAAAGTACCTAAAAAGATAGTGTTGACTAAACAAGTAAGTTCTTTATTGTTAAATGATACACCACCCAAATATAAAGATCCTCGATTTAGTTGCTAGTGTCAATTTATTACCTTATTCAATTTACCAAGAATTGAGATTAGGAGAATTAAAACCCAATTATGGTTGTACTTCAATTAGCAGATAGATCAATCAAACAGCCAAGAGGAATAGTTGAAGATGTGATAGTTCAAGTAGACAAATTCTATTTCCCTGTCGATTTCATAATATTAGATACCGAACCTGTTCATAGTCCAAAGAACACATATTTGTAATCTTAGGACGACCATTCTTAGCAACAGCTAACGCGTGCATTAATTGTAGAACAGGAGTAATGAATATATCATTTGGGAATATGAAACTAAGATTAAACGTGTTTAATAAAAATCGCCAACTTCCAGAAAAAACTGATTGTGTTTAACATTGATGAGATAGATGAATTAGTAGAAGAAGTGGCGCAGGGAATATTAATAAAAGATGACGTGGAAATAATAATGACTGAGGCAGAAGAGACTGATAAAGATGAACTAGTACAGTTTGAAAATGAAGACATTGCAATTATAGAAACCGCACTATATGGTGAATCTTGGAAACAACCTCATGAGCAATTACCTCTTATTTCAAGTACTCCACCTATTCCGTCACTTACATCTCCACCAAAATTGGAACTTAAAGAATTACCTGAACAACTCAAATATGTTTTCTTAGGTCTAGATAATACTCTTCCCGTAATAATTTCTTCATATATTACTAAGCAACAGGAAGAGCAATTGGTAAAGGTACTTTATGACCATAGGGAAGCAATTGGATGGGGTGTAGCTGACCTAAAAGGAATTGATTCTTTAATTTGCATGCATCGAATATACTTAGAAGAAAATGCAAAATTAACACGAGAAATACAGCGTGGGTTAAACCCTAATTTGAAAGAGGTGGTAAAGACTAAAGTAGTTAAATTACTCGATGCAGGTATTATATACCCCATATCCGATAGCTCATGTGTTAATCCAACACAGGTGGTACCAGAAATCCGGTATCACGGTCGTGCCATACTTAAAAGGTGAGTTAATCCCACAATGAAACATGACTAGGTGGCGTGTGTGTATCGATTATAGAAAACTAAATTCACACACAAGGAAAGATTACTTTCCTCTACCATTTATTGATCAAATCTTAGAACGGCTAGCTGGGAAAAGTTATTACTATTTTCTAGATGGATATTCCGGTTATAACCAAGTAAAAATTGATCCAGCAGACCAAGAAAAAACCACATTTACTTGTCCTTACGGTACGTTTGCATATAGAAGAATGCTCTTTGGCTTATGTAATGCACTTGCAATATTTCAAAGATGTATGATGTCAATCTTTTCGAACATAGTAGAAACGTTCCTAGAAGTATTTATGGACGATTTTTTCGTGTTTGGAACTAATTTTGAAGATTGTTTAAAACATCTAGCACTGGTATTACAAATATGTAAATAGACAAATCTAATATTAAGTTGGGAGAGAAGACATTTTATGGTTCAAGAGGGTATAGTCCTAGGACACATTATTTCAAAAAGAGGGATAGAAGTAGATAAAGCTAAAGTTGAAATAATTTATAATCTACCCGCTCCTACATCTGTTAAACAAATTAGATCATTCCTAGGTCACGCCGGATTTTATAGACGATTTATTAAATATTTCAGCAAAATATCTTGGCCATTATGCAACCTCTTAGCTAAAGAGGCAACTTTTGAGTTCAATAAAGAATGTCTTGAATCTTTTGAGAAGTTGCGGAATTTACTCTTGACTGCCCCAATAATGCAACCACCTGATTGGTTTTTACCATTTGAATTAATGTGCGATGCATCTGACTATGCGAGGAGCAGTATTAGGACAACGAAAAGATAAACTACCACATGCAACCTATTACGCTAGTAAAACGTTTGTTGATGCTCAAATTAATTACACTACTACTGAAAAAGAATTGCTAGTTATAGTATTTGCCTTCAATAAATTTAGATCATATTTATTAAGAACCAATGTAGTCGTTTTCTCTGATCGCGTAGGTTTAAAATACTTATTAACAAAAACATATTCCAAACCCAGACTTATTAGATGGATATTATTATTACAAGAATTCGATATTGAAATACGCGATAAAAAGGGTACAAAAAATGTAGTCGCAGATCATCTATCAAGAATAGTGGTAGAATCTACGATGGATAATACTCCACTAATGGATTACTTCACGGACGAGGAATTATTTAGTGTTAGTACATTAAAACTCAAAGGTCCGAGGAAAAGATGAAATATAAAAAATGTGGTCAACAATTAGAAAGCTTCGTACAGATTAACCATGAATTAGGAGGTGTAGATTCTATCGATTTGATAGAACCCACTTACGATAAAGATTAATAAAAACTACGAACGTCGGGCCAACGACATTAAAAAGAGGCACTATTAGAGAGAGTTCGTGTTCTCTTGAATGGGTATGCATAATTAGGATTTTTATTTCTATTATGATTGTTTTATAGTTATTTACCTTAAGTTTAAAATTAAAGACGGTACCACGAGATAATTTTAAGAGAATTCAAAAGGTGGTAGAAATAAACTACCGAGTACTCGGTGGAGCAGTAGTGATAAAAATGGGTCAGACTTCTTGTTATTCTTCACTTATCTCTCTCTACCCAAGTGCTTTCATTTCTCTAGAATTTATAAATGAGAGATATTTAAACATGTTTCAATCTCCCTCTAAATATCATAACTCCTTTGTGTCAACCCAATGAAGGAACAATACATACTCAATTACATCTTCAAAGCCTTGGAAATTGTTTTGCACCTTCTCTTCATTTCTTTGAAGTATCTTCCAAAAGGAGAAGTGAAATCTTCTGAAAAAGGTTCTTTATGATCACTTGATTGTTTACCTCTCATTAGGGCTTGTGAGGGTTAATGTGTGGGTATTGAAATAAGTTATAAGCTAAGTAACCATGGCCTCTTTAATTGCTGCACTCTAGGTGTTTGATAGAATGACTAAATAGAGCCATGGCCCCAAAGAAGAAACCACGCATTACCATATCATCAAGTAAGTGACCAATTTCCCCTAATTCATCACAATCGTCATCTGATAAAGCCAAAAATGAAGCGCCAATTAAAGAGCTAGTCAAGAAAGCTATTGGGAAGGGATTTAATGTCGAAAGGACTATCAAGATTTCCGAGTTTGAAGATGATGAAGTAACGTCATGGGGGATCGGTTGCATAAAGAAAAGGGGGTTAGAGCCGTTGTTACAACCCGCGTCAACTTATATAATCAAACCATTACTATTTGAGTTTTGGCTCAATATGATGGATGTGGGCGAGGACAATGATAAAATGATGGAAACAACGGTGAAAGGGAAACCGATTCTTATAACGCCATTATCCATTATCAAAGCATGGGGTATTCCACATGAATGCCTTATCCATTTAAGAGATATACTTCCGGCGTTACCCCGAACATTGACTTTATTGCGAAGAGTATAACTAAAGGAAGGTTTGAAAATAAGTATAACTCATGTACGACAAAGAAATACTATGCACCAAAAATGTGGATCATTGATACTACTATTCGATGCCAAGCACACCCCCAAGGCCATAGTAGTGAACGTTGCGGGATTATTCAAGAAGCGTTATATGCCTTTGCAAAAGATCATTAGATTTCAATCCCGGATGTTATTTGGACAAACATTTATGAGGCGTGGGTTAACATGAGTAAAATGACCAAACTTAATGCCTCATCATATGTGCTTCCCTTCCCTACCTTAGCCATGAAGTTAATGAAAGATTATCATGTGCAATAGAGAAGCTAGGAAAAAATTAGTAAAAACTAAAGTATTTTGAGATTTCTAGTTAGCATAACATGATATCTAAGCTACACAAGGAGGAATGAGAGAAAGAAAGAGAGCAAATATCGATAACTAATGAACAATACTTGATAATCATGGCAACCATAGAGGGGATAACAAAGAAATTAGAGGACCTAACTATAAAAGTTGATGCGTTGATAGAAAAAGACTCTACATCTACTTCTCATCCACCACCACCATCCGAGTCTTAGGATTCTGAGAATAGTCGATCATGAGTCGGCATAGATTTTCATATTCTAGATATTGCCTTAGGATGGCCGTGAATCTTCCTTTTGTACTTTTTGGTTTATTTCTTTTTATTTAGAATTTTTGTACTTGAACTCCAACGAAAAATATTAGAAAATTAATGAAAATAGATATTTTTGGTATTTATTGAGCAAATTATTTAGATTTTATCTATTTTTCATTTATACAGATATATCAATATAAGTTTGGGGGAGGGTACGATTTTTCAAATATATTTTTATAAAATTCTAACTTATATAAACATATACTTCTATTCTACTTAATTTTATATAAATATTTATGTATTATATATATATATAGTTATTTTGTTTTGTTTTAAATATTTTATTAAAGTCTATTTACTAACTTCTTAGATATTCTATGTATAATTATATATATATATATATATATATATATATATATATATATTAAGAAAAAGGAATTTTTGAAAAATTTATGGTACAGAGACTACTGAGTACTCGATAGTTTCCTAACCGAGTACTCGGTGAATCCTGGAAAAAAAAATATTTTTCTAAATTTTGAAAATTAATAGATATAATTATGTATTTTGATTTTTATTTCAAGTTAGGACTTTGACTGTAATATAATAGTACATTATATAGTTTTAGTAGCTTCTCATAAAGAAAAAATAATTTTCTAAAATTTTCATAAATATGAAATCCTTTTCAACTAGGAAATTTTGGACTAAATCTAATTACCATTTCAATACTTTTTATAAGTCCACAAAATCACTATTTTTAATGTCAAAAATAAATCTTTAATTCACCATTTTATTGTATAAATTTTTTTATATATATCTTTTTATTTCTTATAGGTATGAATTGGAAAAGATGAAGAAAATGTATTAAAGTGAGAAGTGAATGCACATCAATGGAAGATGAAGAATATAATGCACATGAAGAAAGAAGAAAATGACTTGGAAAACATCAATATTCAAAGAAAAAGAAAAGAAAAGTATATCTAACTTCACTTTACAAGATGTCATTATATTCCAATTTTCTCTATAAATAGGAGAGTAGTTGGATATTGTGAGGGGGAGATTGTAGAGAAGTAGAGATTGTATGTGAAAATTTAGTCTTGTATCAAGTTTCTTATTTTGTGTAAATTTTTTCTTAGTTAATGAAAAATTCTTATTTCATCATGTCTTATTTATATACCAATATGCTAGCTTAAAACTCTTCTCAAAGGGGTGATGAAGCCACCATGGATAAGACATAAATAAGTTTTATTTTATTTCTTATTGTTTAATTCTCTTTCTGAGAACATTCATTTTATGAATCTCAATGACAAAAACCTTACAATAGAGGTTGGAAGCTAGAAATAGAATGAGGATTCTTCGTGATTACCAATTAATGGAAATACGGGGAATGCCAACTACTATTTACATTTTATTTAAATCAAAATAATAGAGGGAGGACTTTCCGTAATTACCAATCAATCGAAATACAGGGAATGCCTACCAATATCTATATTTGTGTTCAAGAGGTTGGAGGAGAATTTGCAATAGAAATACATAAGATTTATTTATATAGACCCGGTTGGTGGATTCTCTTCCCTTGAGATTTTTTCAACATTTGATAATTTTATCTATTTATTTTAGTGTACTACTCAGCAAAAATCATCAAATCATCAACCGTGAACTTTCCATTCTCATGATTTCTATTCTAGATTTCTGTTGTAAATTAAGTCATTCCTCCTTTAGCAAGAACTTGGATCTAAAGTTATAAATATAGGGTCTCTTTCCTTTCATCTTTTCACAATCAATCACCCTTGTTAGAGAGAAAATAGTAGGAATCCATTCTTTTCTTAAATCCATGGAAGTCAAAAGCAAAGATTCGTTAGTCACTTGTAAAATTGCATGTGAACGTGTGTTTTATGTGGATGGATATCCGGAGCCGGCAATCAAGAAGACGATGGCTAAGCTAGAAGAACGGATGTTCACTCCTTTGATAACTTCGACATCTGACATCATGTTCCGTGATGTGGTGAGAGATTTCTATCGAAATATGCGCTTTGAAAGTATAAAGAATGGTGAGATCCTACGCGCCACTATGCAAGGAGGTACGAGGAGTATTAAAATTTCCCCTGAAACAATAGTTGTGGCATGGGGAATTCCACATGAAGAGCCTCCGGAGCTTGAATGTAAATTCTTACCATATTTTACTTCATACCCTTCTTTTCATCATATGGTTATAGAGATTTCTGATTACTATAAACCAAATTCGTATGCTCGCACAATACCTAGAGTAATGCTTGACCCTGAATTGTGGTTTCTTCATACTTTGCTTGCAAAACACGTATACCATTGAAATTGGAAGGATAAGTGTGACTATAAGGCAATAGATACTCTATATCGATTTCGAACTAAGCGTTGGGTTGTCTATTCCTTCGGTTATTTATGAACACATAATAAATCATTGGAGATGGTTAGTTCCTACAACATGTTCGTGGGCTACAAATTGGAAAGTACCATTCCCATTCTTAATCGAAGCCATGATTACTACACAATTGGGGGGTGATTTTACGCTACTGATGGGAGCTAAGATAATGTACGTTAAGGATTATGACCATTGGAAATTTATGGACTTATTTACCTATGAAGAAAAGAGTTGGTGGTGTAGCTATCAACAAGATTTATTTGAGGACGTAAGGAATTCACAACAAGAAGAAAACATCAAGATTAACAAATGTGGCTAGAATGGAATGGAAGAAAAATTCGTAGGAATAGGGAATGGATGTAGAATTCTCTAAGTATTTTCTTCTTTTACTTGTCTTTTTATTATTTTTTCACCAGATCCGTTTAGGATTGGTTCTATCCATGTTTTGCATTTATTTTATTTTATTTTTCTACAATTTTATTTTTAGGATTGTAGGCCCGTAAGGCCAAATCATGAATGATTTTATTAATAAAATTTTATTCCCTTGAAAAAATGCTTCATGTTTTATGTTTTGGTTTATTTAATCATTACCTCACTATTGGATATGATCTTGGGTATTGCATAGTGTTTTATTTTTGAATAGATCATCCAAAGCAAGTTTGGGGGAGATATGCACCATATAACAAAGCGACCGAAATTACACTTCAAGGGCGGTAACAATTTCTTCCCTATTTTATTTTTAGACCATGAGGACATGGTCTGCTTTAAGTTTGGGGGGTGGGGGGGATTAGTTATTTTATGCTTTAAGGGAATGAGAAAAATAAAAATATTAAAAAACAAATTTTAAATTTTTTATTAAGTTCTTCATTCAAAATATGTGATTGACATTTGATGTGAGTTGAATTGTGTACTGATAGGTGTCAAATATTAGTCATTTTGACCCCTTAACTCACTATTGTTACGTTCTTTCATTCCGTTATTTAGTATTTTTATGTTGTTTCCATGTTAAAGCATGTTTCAGGAGTTTAATGAATAAATGGAGCTAACTTCGGTGAATTAATTGAAGAGTGTGTTATTTCTATCCAAGAGGAGAGTCAAAGAGGTAGTCCGAGACAAAAATTGCTCCCGAAGGGCAAAACGGCATTTTCAGAAGCCGTTATCTTCAGCAAAAAGTATTGTGGCACTACAAGAAATCTGGATTTTAACGACAGTCCTTTAGTGACACTCTGAAGGACCGTCGCTAAAATTCCTATTTTTAGTCACGAAAATTTCAAACCGTGCCTAAAGGAACAAAATCGTCGCTAATACTCCTACTTGTAGTCACGAAATTTTGAATCGTCCCTAAAGGCAGAAAACCGTTGCTAAATTTCATATTTTTAGCAACGGAAAATAGAGACCATCCCTAAAGGCTCAAAAAACATAAGTCCTTTAGTCACACTAGTTTACAACCGTCCCTAAGGCCCTGTTTTGTAACTGGTTTTGGTGCCAAGTTTTAGGTTTTGGTGCGAAAAAATGGCACCAAACCATGTTTGGTAAAATGGTGTGGAAATTTGGTACCAACACTGTAGCAAACCATGATGCCAACTTTGTGAAGGAATTTGGAACCATCATTTTTGATGGTTTTGGTTTGGTGCGGCAACTGTAGCACCTAGTATCAAACCATGTTGTTACACCATCTCATGGTTTTGGTGCGGCACTGTAGCACAGTAGCACCCCATATTAATACAAAATTTTAATATTAATATTAATTATATTAATATATTTTAATATTATAATATTAATATATTTTAATATTATAATATTAATATTATTAATTTTAATATTAATATATTATATTTTTGGAAATTTAATATATTTTAATTTTATAGTTTTATTATCTTTCTTAAAAATTAATATATTAATATATTAATATATTTTAATATTATAAATTTTAATATTAATATATTATAATATTAATATATTTTAATATATTAATATTAATATATTTTAATATTATAAATTTTAATATATTTTAATATTATAAATTTTAATATATTTTAATATTATAAATTTTAATATTTATAAATAAAATGTGAAACCATCCCAAGTTACCTAACATGGTTTGGTTTCAGAATTTCAACTCATATCAACTCTACCAAACATAGTTTGGTTTTTTAACATCACTTTTTCTCACACCAAAACCATCTGCACCAAACATGATTTGGAACCAAAATAAAACCACACCAAATCAAATCCCACCCAACCCAAACCAAAACCAAACACTAACACCGCATCGCACCGCAACCTAAAGACATGAAAATTTGACTTCTGTCTTTTGGGCTCCAAAAGCTACACCCAAATGAATGAAAAAACAAATAAAGAGAACAATATGAAGATATGGACCAGAATGTGCCACATCATCACCACAAACAGCTCTGGCCTTAGTTATACACCTCGCAGTCATACAAACTCATACATATAGGTAAGAAAAATCTGTAGATCCATTTCATCTACCCTTTAACCGTTTCTCTCCATCTCCAGCCACGGTGATGGCCTCCACCAGGACGAACAACAACTCGGACAAGTCGTAAATCGCAACTTCAAGGGTATGAAATCAAGATTATAAGTTATGTTCCTCATTAATCATTATAAAATTAAGATTATATCGTAGATATAAACACACAGATAATAAATTGCCCAAAAACCTTGATTTATGTTGTGGAGACTCTCCGCCGTGTGCCGGATTCTCACCTCCGCGTCCTCCCGTGAAAACTCGGGTTCAATAAGGAACGTGTACCCTAGTTCTCATCTATTGCCCAAAAATGTTGTCTCAACTTTTCGGCAGTGGGTGGGATTCCATCGTAGCGGTCACGACATACAATTAATTGGGCATGGATTAGAGTTATAGGGTTTGTGAAGATTGCCCAGATCTAGAATAAATTAAGAGTAAATATTTCTAGAAGCCCTATAAAATCCAAAATAGGTAGCGGCCTTTCTTAACCTATTCTTTGAGATTAATTACATAGTTCTGAATCAGTTTTGTTGATTAAACAATTGAAGCATAGAAGTCAATTTGATTCTGAGTTCATTTCTGAGTCAATTTGTTGACCTATTTTTTAATTTGTTTCTGAGTTCATTTTTGCATTGCGAATTTTAGCAATTGGGGCTTTGGTGTTGAAATAGGTCAATTTCGCCTCATAGAAGTCAATTTGTTGATGTGGGTGATAAGGTGTTTGTTTGTTATTTTGAATCTGTCTTTTGTATAAGTTGTTGCTTTTAATGTCCTACATGTTACTCGAATGTCATTGCTGGTTCAACTATTCTTTTATAGGGTATACTTATTGTGTGAATATAGGGTAATGGCATATTTCTCTATCAATTTAGTATTTTTTATGTGGATTTTATTCGTACATAACTTTACTCCTTTTCTGGTTCATTAACAGCTTGCCCTTGGGTCGTCATCTATGTAATTCTTCATCAAGCAGGTATGGTGAAAACTTTTGGGTTTAAAATATTTTCTTTTCCTAATTCCAAGAAAAATTCCACTTCGTGAAGCTGATGATCGCACTTTCTCTTTCTATTTATCTGCTTTCTAAATCGATGTTTAATGTCAAATGTTATGATGGTTGGGTAACTAAAAATACTTTTAGTTGTATAATGCTAAAAAATACTATGTATTGCAGCTCAAAAATTAGAAAAATCAAGTAGATGAGGAGGATGAAATTGGTTGGGTGCATGAAAAAGCCAAGCGAAACTTTGTAAGTTTACTATAATTAAAATTTGAAACTCTATTTCTTTATTTTTCAGTTCCCCTTTTCTGTTAATATTGTTTTGCCTATCACCTTGTTAATATGTATACAATCTCTAAAACCGACAACCATGGAAGTGTTTAAACCACCTCAAGTTAAATAATTTAAAACCACTAATCAATTGAAAATTTTAGAAGAGTAATTTTTATTGTGTAGTTAAAACATCTATTGTGTAGTGTAATACACCCACATTTGAAAAGATAACGACTCTTAATGTATTGTAACTCTCAATGGCACTTTTATTCACATATAAGACATAGATTCTATTATACTATTTGAAGTATCGATGCCAAAGTCTCTTAAGTTTTAAATGCATCTTCCAATGTTCACAAAACATTTACTGTGTAGTTTAATACACCCAAAAGCAGGCTATTACTTTATCATTTTATAATCCATTTTATGAATTGATTAGGCCAGATTCATGTTATTTTCATATGGCTACTATCTCTTGATCACTGCAAATAAAAAATCCGACATGACCTAATTTGTTGAACATATACATGTCATGACCTCATATGCATTTTTGGGTACTTGTAATATACTTTGATTATTTTGTTATTTCTATTTGTTACTTTCATCTCTTTATGGTTGATGTAATTGTATTAGCTAATAATCTTTTTATTTGTTATACAATGTTTGTTCTTTTTCAAGTGATATAGGTTAAGGAATGAAGTCACAGACTAATTTGTACCTACGCAAGGTCAGATTTATAAACACAACTTTGAATTTTGAATTGATATGTTGCTTGTATGTATTTGTATTTATTTGAGCAAAATTTTGATGGACTTGATTTTTAACTCGATTCTAAAATGTTTTTTGAGCTAGGAATCACGGAGAAGTCAGATACAAGTTTCTCAAATTTCTGATTGTACCAATCCTAATAGAGATGATATCGAGCTAATGTTTAGGCATATGGGTACTAGAAAAGGATATTTCTGTAGACTAGGACATGGTTATATTGCTTCAAGTTGTCAACGTGGATCGTATCTTGTGAAGAGATGATAGAAAGAGGACAGAAAGATCCGAGGAAAGAAAAGTAAAAAATGGCAGAAGAACTAGCACAAGTGCGGGAGCAATTACAAAAAAAAAAAAAAAAAAAAAGAAAAAAAAAGAACCTCTATTATGGTTACACCTTTTTTAGGCTTCAATTTTCCTTTATTTTGCAAGTTATTTGTGTTTATAGGTGCTGGATAAAGTAAGCAGCTTTGTCAGACTTCAAATTTAATTTATTATATGTTAATTTTATTGATTGGTGTTGGATAGACCAAGAACCTATATATATGTCAATTCTTGAATTTTTTAGTACTTTCAGAATTTTGTTATAAATTGGCGAAAAATTAAAACTAAAGAGAAAAAAAACGTAAAATTATGATGATCAATATAAAATTTGTCCAAACAACACAATAAAAACCAAAATAAAAAAAGAAAAAATATCCTAATAGGGACAGACTAAACCGTCGCTAATACCAGACTTTAGGTGACAGTTTTGCCATCCCTAATGAATCAGTTTTTCGCGACAGTTTTACCTAGCTTTTAGCGACAATACAACCGTCGCTAATACCTGGCTTTTTGTGACGGTCATACCATCACTAATACAAGGGTTTTTTTGCGACAGTAAGATAAAATTGTCGCTAATGAGCATTAGTGACGCTAGTATTAGCGACGGTCCCTAAAGAGCATTAGCGACGGTTTAAAGACTTTTAGCGACAGTTTTGACTGTCGCTAAAAACCAAATTTCTTGTACTGTGGGTTCGAGACAGACGTTTTGGCGCATTCACGAAGAAAAGTGGTTTTCAATAAAAATACTACGCTTGTGCCTACGCTTCTAGTACCAAAAAGTGGCTAGAATTGTAAAATCTACGCTTTGACCTACGCTTGGGACCTACGTTTGAAGTGTAGGCCAGCTACGCTTGAAGCGTAGCCCCCAAGCGTAAGTGCGACAACTTTGAAGATTTCTGCGTGATTTTTCCTGTTTCACCCAGGGCTTAATTGGAAGACATGTACGCGACTCCAGATCTCTATATACATGTATATACACTTATATTTAGGGTTTCGATGAGTTTTAAGAGTGAAAAGACTGAAAATGGCCTCTCTATGCCATTGCCTATATATACAAAACCATACCTCAGACGTGAAATATTAGAGATATATATTTTTCTGGAGGTTTTGATAGATAGAGGCTGGTTGGTTCTATGAGACGTTCATTCAAGAGATTCATTCATTCAGACTTGCTGCTGTTAAGAGCCATACTCAAACCTAGAGATCCGACGAAGAAGACTATGGAGAGCATTTCTACATCAACGATGCAGTCACCTTCTACCATGACCAACTAACTCGGTATCTAGGGTTTTATAGAGAAACCCTAACCAAGTAATGTAGTTTTTTATTATTTTTAACTGTAAACGAGGGGAAATTGTAACCATATTGTGATGATTGTTGTAGTTAAAAGACCGTACTGATTTGCAATATAAAATTATACGTTTGTTCTAAATTCTTGTCTTAGATGGAATAAATATATTATTTTGCACAATTATGATTATTCAATATGGGCAGGAACTCGGATGCTTAATCATGGTTTTCTACACAATGGTGGTAATGAAACTTGAAACCCTAGGTTGATACAGGTCGTGCCTTGGCAATTTAATATTGACATGCTTTAGTTTATTTTCATGCATTAGGAGTATAATAGAGTAGCATAATTGGCATGTACGAGTTAGGTCAGTCATGAGACAGGTTGTCGTGATCTGGTTTATGGTACTCCTTTTTGGAGTCATATTTAGCTATATGCGATAAGACCTGATTCACAATTATGGATCGCCCTCTTATAGTTGAAAGAATAATGAACTATATTATGCGGTTAATGGTGGAGTGATGAAAATCCTAATTTTCTCTCTCATCTGAATCATAACCAATTTACTTGTTTTTTAGATAATTATTAGTTAAAATATATAATTTGGTCTTTGACCACCCAAAGCAAACAATTTTCAAAAATATAATTCAGTGTTTTTGAATTGCTAAAGTGAATAATCTCAGTCTTTGTGGGATCGATATCCCTTACTCAAGCCATTTGTTATACTATAATTGATACGTGCGCTTGCGTAGGGTAAAACCTAGAGTCGTTAAGGTATCATTTTTAACTACATATTTTTACACACCTGACGTCACATCATGTTTTTGGCGTCATTGTCGGGGACTAAGCATTGTTTAATAGCTTTAGTAATTTATATGCATTGCGTTATTGTAACTGTAGCTAAAGTGAGGTTTTTGTGTGATTGACAGGTACTTTGAAAAGCGTGAAAGGGAAGATCGGAACTTCTAAAGTTGTGTTTGGAACTTTTGTGAGTTTTAGTTGTCTAGATTTTTGCATATTAATTCTTGCTTTAATTTCTGTAATTTAAAAGTAGTTAAGTTAGATTAGATTTTATTTCAGAAAATTTCAAAAATAAATAAATAAATAAATAGTTGTTTTAGTAGCGTATGATAAATAGACTGGCCCATTCTAATTTAAGCACTGCATTAGTCGAGTACGATCCTGAGATCGAAAAGACTCTCCATTGTTTACGTCGATCTATTGAAAAGCGCCATCGTCAGCAAGAAGAAGCAATGTCCGACCGAGGAGCCTACCAACAAAGGGCACCAGAGACATCAGTGAAAGGATATTACGTACCCGATGCGTATGATTCCTATGTTGATTTTCCAGAAGAAAAATAAGCGAAGCACTTCGAGATCAAGACAAGCATGATCAATATGCTTCCAAAATTTTCAGGCCTTAGGATAGAGGACCCATACTAGCACATAAATGATTTTCTAGAGGTAGGCTCTACTGTTAGGTTTGGCAATTTGCCCGAAAATGACTTGCAAGTGATATTATTCCTTTGGTCATTGTAAAAGAGAGCTAAGAGATGGTACATCAAATTAGAAAAAAGAAATAAAAATTGATTAGGAAACCCTTAAGAGAGAATTCATAGAAAAACACTATTCAATAGGAAAAACCTTAGAAGCACAAGATGCAATCAAAAGCTTTAGGCAATTGTCTAGCGAACATTTTCATGATGCATGGGAAAGATATAATGAAATTTTGTATAAATGCCCCCATCATAGGTTTTTCGACCAAGATATTGCTAAAATTTTCTACATGGGACTTGGTGAAATTCATAAGATTTTGATAGATGCAGCCACACAAGGTCAATTTATCTTAAAGCCAGCTAAATAAATTTTGGAGATATTCGATAATATCAGTGAAAACACAATTCAATATCAATCTGAGTTGAGGTATAGAGTGGACAACAGGATAGAAGATCCGAAAAATATTATGTTGTGGATCATGACGATGTGAGAGATATCATGTTATTGTTTGGAGAGAGATTAAAGAGAATTAATAAATACCTTCAGCGAAATCATTCCTCTCCTAGAGAGACATATGAAGTCGAAGCTGAGTATTCCCAAATTGAGTGTCAGGAGATAATGGATGTTGATGCCAACGCATCGTAGAACTATTCCAATAATGCTCCTTTCACCAATTCATACACCTCCAATGCTAGAAATCACCCAGTACTCCTGTCTTACAAATCTACAAATATGGAAAATCGACCACCAAAATTCTAATAAGGGCAATCATACAATCAACAGCCAAGGTTCACAGAAAGACAACAGTCATACAGCCAACAGCCGAGGTATATTGAAAGACAGCAATCATATGGCCAACAACCGAGGTTTTAACAGAGTCAGCAATCATTTGACTCCCAGCCGACAATCATGGCTAGAAATTCTCTGTCCAACTACCAACCAAGAACATCTAATAATTCCCAAGCCCTCCAGCCATTCAATAACAACCAAGCCTTAAAGTCTTCTGATAATTCACAAGCTCTACAACCATTCAATAATTCCCAAGAGCTTCATCCATTCAATAACAATCAGGTTGTGCAACCCTATAACTACGAAGCCCAGCCTACAAGAAGCCAAACTCCTCCACCCGATTTATAGACTAGTGGGCTAGAGCACAACTGCACATGCACATGCACATGCAGATGGGCCAAATGGCTAATGAGAGGAATGTGAGAGAACCAGGAAAACTACCAAGTTAGCCAATAGTCAACCTTAAGCCACAACAAGCATTGAAGCTTGGATCTTTTGCTAATAATCCTCATGAGTCAGTTCAAGCAATCACGACTCTGAGAAGTGGGAAGGAAGTGGAGAATCGAGTTGAGGCAGAGCATAAAGAAAGGTTGCAGAGAATAAGGGAAGCAAAACAAGAGAAGAGGAAGGAAGCTAAATAAGAGCAGAGAAAAGAAGCTACAAGGAAAGAGGTTGAAAAAGTGCAGAAAGACCAACCATTGGTGGAGGACAATGTTGATGAGACATTACTTGAAGAGCCAGAAAGAGCGCATTATGAGGAGGCAGCGCTATTTCCTCAACGTCTTAGAGAGCCGACAAAGTACGAAAAGATGAAAGAATCTAATATCTTAGATACATTCCGACAAATAAAGATCAATTTACTTATCTTAGATGTAATCGCCCAAATACCGCCTTAAGTTTTTCAAGGATCTTTACACCCAGAAGCGGAAAAGCAGAGGAAAGAATCCAACAAAAATACTTTTGACTGAGCAAGTGAGTTCATTGCTTTTAAGCAATACTCCACCTAAGAGGAAAGATTTCGGTGCTCCCACTATTCCATGTGTCATTGGTTACCAGGAAATTGGTAGAGCTCTTCTTAATCTAGGTGCAATTATTAACTTACTTCCTTATTCAGTCCACCAACAGCTAAGGTTGGGTGAGCTCAGTCCCACATCGGTAGTACTATAATTCGTAGATCGATTAGTCAAACAGGCAAGAGGAGCTCTTGAAGATGTCATTGTGCAAGTGGGCAAGTTTTATTTTTCGATTGACTTTGTAGTCCTGGATACAGAACATGTCCCTGATGCGAAAAAGCACGTTCTAGTAATATTGGGAAGACCATTCTTAGCTATGGGAAATGCATGCATCAATTGCAGAACCAGAGCCATGGATCTGATATTTTACAATATAAAGGTCAGGATGAATGTGTTTGAAGGAAGTCACCACTTGCTTGAATCTGGGGAATGTTTTCAGATTAATGAGTGCTATGACCTGGATGATATTATATCAGATTTTGTAACTCAAATCTTGGAGGGAGACGAGTTGGTCATTTATGACTGGAGAAAGGCCAAATGAGGAAGTCGTTGATTGGGAGGCATATTGGAAGCTGCAGAATGAAGAGCTGGATGCAATGGAGATTGCATTATACATTCAACCATGGTGAGAGCCGATTGAACCACTTTCAATAGTTTCAAATATTCCACCAATTCCATCTCTAACTACTCATCTGCCTTGGAACTCAAGGAATTGCTTGAAAAGCTAAAGTATGTTTTCTTGGGATCTGATGAGACTCTTCCTGTAATTATATCTTCAAAATTGATAGAGAAATAGGGATTGAGTCTAGTCAAGGTTCTGAGTGAGAACAAAGAGGTAATAGGATGGAGTGTTGCTAATTTAAAAGGCATAGACCCTTCAATTTGCATACATCACATACACCTTGAGGAGGATGCGAAGCCATCAAGAGAGATGCAGCGGAGGCTGAATCCCAATATGAAAGAGGTGATGATGAAAGAAGGGGTAAAATTGCTTGTATTGATTACAGAAATCTCAATCTAAATACCAAGAAAGATCATTTTCCATTACCATTCATTGATCAAATCCTGGAGAGATTAGCCAGACAAAGCTATTATTGCTTTCTGGATGGGTATTCCGACTACAATCAGGTGGCGATTGACCTTGTTGATGAAACCCACATTTACTTGTCCGTATGACACGTTTGCGTATAGACGGATGTTGTTTGGTTTATGTAATGCGCCAGCAACATTCCAACGGTGTATGATGCCTATATTCTCTTACATGGTAGAAAATTTTCTTGAAGTGTTCATGGATGATTTTTCAATTTTGGGGAAACTTTTGAAGACTGTTTAAGACATCTATAAATGGTACTTAAGAGATACAAGGAGACGAATCTGATCCTAAGTTGGGAAAAGAGTTATTTCATGGTTCAAGAGTGGATAGTTCTGGGCCATATTGTATCGAAGCGAGGGATAGAGGTCCATAAAGCAAAAGTGGAGTTAATCTCAAAACTGCCTCTTCCCACATCTGTTAAGCAAATACGCTCTTTTCTGGGACATGCCAGGTTTTACCGAAGGTTTATCAAAGATTTCAGCAAAATTGCCCGGCCACTATATAAGTTATTGGATAAGGACGCTACTTTCATTATTGACGAAGAGTGCCTTCATGCCTTTAAGGAGTTGCGTGCTTAACTATCATCAACCCCGATTATTCGTCCGCCAGACTGGTCTCTACCATTTGAGTTCATGTGTGATGCATCTGACTACACCATATGAACTGTGTTGGGTCAGAGAAAAGAAAAACTGCCATATGCTATTTACTATGCCAGTTGAACTCTAAATGAAGCTCAGATAAACTGTAAGAAGGAGTTGCTGGCAGTTGTCTTCACCTTGGATAAATTCCGATCATATTTATTAGGCACCAAGGTTGTCGTTTACTCGGATCATGCCGCTCTGAGGCATTTGCTGACAAAGAAAGATTATATCCCCGACTGATTCGGTGGATTCTGTTGTTGCAAGAATTCGACCTAGAAATCAAAGATAAGAAGGGTTCAGAAAATGTTATTGCAGATCATTTGTCAAGGATTATTGTCGAGTCCACAAAGGAAATTACTCATCTTAAGGATTCTTTCCCGGATGAACATTTGTTCAGTGTGGCTATGGTTGAACAAATACCATGGTATGATGACATTGTCAGTTATAAAGCCACAGGTCGAATCCCAAAAGGATGGTCTAAGAATGAGAAAGACCGATTCTTCAGCCAAGTCAAATTCTATATCTGCGATAATCCGCGTTTGTTCAAGTATTGCTCTGATCAGATTATGAGGAAATGTGTCCCCGAGAGTGAGGTACAAAGCATACTTATATTTTGTCACACGCTGGAGTGTGGAGGGCATTTCGGAGCTCAAAAGATAGCCCATAAGGTGTTGTAGAGTGGATTTTATTGGCCGTCCATATTCAAGGATGCAGTTGAATTTTGTAAAGCATGTCTACAGTGTCAAAATCTTGTATCCATATCTCAAAGAGACATGATGCCTTTAACCCCGATTCTGATTGTAGAATTGTTTGATGTGTGGAGTATTGATTTCATGGGACCATTTCCAAATGCAGATAAGGAGTACATATTTGTGGGGGTTGATTATGTTTCGAAATGGGTAGAAGCGATAGCCACCAAATGTGTTGATCATGACATGGTGGAAGAATTTGTATGATAGAACATTTTCTCACGATTTGGTATGCCGAGAGTTCTGATCAGTGATGGTGGAAGCCATTTTGACAGCCAGTTTCTTTCCGTTCTGTGTGATAAGTACAGTGTCACTCATAGAATTGGTACGCCATATCACCCCCAATCACAATGTCAAGTGGAGATTTCTAATAGGGAGATTAAAAATATTTTGGAAAAAACGATGCGTTCGGATTTGAAGGATTGGCCGTGAAGGCTAAATGATGCACTTTGGGCGTACAGAACTGCGTTTAAGACACCAATTGGTATGTCGCCATATTATCTGGTGTATAGTAAAGCGTGCCATCTCCCTATAGAGCTGGAACACCTAGTATATTGGGTTGTTTGAAGATTGAATTTTGATATAAAGAAAGCCGGTGTGCAGCAGAAACTCGAACTGCAAGAGCTTGAGGAGTTGAGAAATGATGCATATGAAAGTTCTCGGATTTATAAGGATCAAACAAAAGCATTCCATGATAAGCACATCAGAAAGAAAAAATTTTAGCCCGGCCAAAAGGTTTGGCTGTTTAATTCAAGACTCAAGTTGTTTCCTGGTAAGCTGCAGTCAAGATGGGATGGGCCATACAAGATTACGAAGGTTTTCCCCCATGGAGCACTGAAGCTCGATGATCCTAATACTAGAAAGATGTTTGTCGTGAATGGGCAGAGATTGAAGCATTATATAGAGGTTCAACCAGTTGAGTGTGTGGTAGAAACGATCGATTTGACTGAACCACCACCTGAGCCAGATAAGTTGGATCCGGAGTATTGAGAAGCAGCAATGTCGTACCAATGACATTAAACATTGGTACTAGGTAGAGAAGTGTAGCTTTGACGCCTAGTTTGTATCTGCAGACAGTAATCTAGTTATTTCGGCATTTAAGATCGAGTCCATAAAATCGAGTTGCGAGGCCATCATCATTTAAGTATAAAGTTTACATGGAGCCTAGGAGCCATTTAGGAAGGATGGAGTTAAATTCGGGACGAGTTGATGTCAAAAGGAGAAAATTCAAAATTTGGGCCAGGGACCTACGCTTCAAGCGTAGGCCAAGGTACGCTTGAAACGTAGTTGTGCAAGCCTGTTATAAACAGACTGCGACAGGTTCCCTCATTCATTCCATTCAAACTCTACTTTCTCTCTCAATTATCCACCATTATTCGAGAGGTTTGATCCTACTATTTACCCATTCAATTCCTCATCATTCATTGCCAACGGATTGTAAGATTAGTCGGTAATTCGACCGAATTCGCATGAAGAACTCGAAAAGTCACCGAAACTCAAATTTTGGAAATCCATCGTTTCTCTCAATTCGGTGAGTTTTGTTCCATCATTTTGATTTCATATGACTTATTTAACTACTCTAAACTAGTATTGACGAACGAGCCCGATTAAAATCGTGTTTTGATCCATTTTCTAAAAGTTGAGTTTTTCGACTTCGGAATCGGATTAAATATTGAATTTTTGGGATGACGGCTTGTTTAATCGTCGTATTAGATATTTAGATATATTTTGAGTTTGATTCGGTGTCCGGTTTGTTATTGCTTACTTTTCGAAAATTCCTTATTGTAGACATGGCACGGACAAAGATTTAGGCGAGACGAGTGGCTCAGGATGTCGTTGCGGCTGATCCACCAATACGACAGAGGTCAAGGTCATTGTCAACTATAACATCACCTATACGCCATCATAGCACGCGCACCAGGAGGCCACGGTATGTCGATTTGGCATTCTCGTCTTCCTCGTCATTTGAGGCAGAGGAGCCGAAGAGCTCGACACAGGGGCACGACATATTATTACCACATGGTCGCTTGGTGGTTGAGCTAATTGTTAACTGGGCACCATCACCATCAGATATGCCAGAGCAACAGGCCAAGCAGATGGATAAGGATATAGAGGGTGATCATGATCAGCAGGGGGATGACGCCGAGGAGGGCGATGATGATGATAGGGCTGATGAGAGGGTGCCACAACCACCAGTAGAGGGTGATCACGGAGTTTTGACCACATTTTTACCGGTACCCCAGACAGCATCAGTTGAGCGTTTATTAGACCGAGCTCTCCGGAAGGGTTATCAACAAGAGCGGACATACCTGTTGAGGATATTTGAGGATTTATAACCAGTGTTAGCCTAGACGATCGGCTGATTAAGGGCTCGACGTCTTTTGCATATTCTAGCTCCGGCTACCCCACACATATACGAGGATATGATTCAGGAGTTTTGGCTGCACATGTGCCACTTCAGTAAGGGGAAGAGACTACTAACTGTGGTCCAAGGTACAGAGATAAAGATTACCCCCCAGACTATTGCTAAAGCATACGGTATTCCAGACGAGTGTCCGCCCGATTTGGCTACTGAGTTCTCGCATATGCCCGAGGCACTTCCGTCTATTTTTGAGTTGGTTACACTTCGGACTGCCGAGCAGTGAGCTGATGAGCATCGGAACTGCATAAAAAGGATGGATTATCATCCTATGTTATGGTTCTGGGATGTGATAGTTCGATCTCAGATTCTGCCACACAGCCACACTACTATGTGTTATGCGTCATTCCCGTCTCTCCACAATGCATTTGAGTTCGAGAGGTCGATTTATATTCCACAGATTTTGTGGGGAGGCCTATACGCGCACTACGTTCATTTGCGTAAGGAGTCCAAGGTTAAGCTGCGTAGATTTCAGATTCGATTCTCGTGCCTGGTAATGAAGATAATGATGGATGACGGGATTGAGATGGATGTGGTTGAGTGCAATATATATAGGGATGGTACTCCGTACGCCTGAGAGATGTGGACTAGTATCTGGATTCGGGTGCGTGCAAATGATATTATGCGACTCTGACTAGTGTTCAGTGTGTTACGGGCACCAAATGCACAGGCGCAGGCTCAGGCTGATGATGCGGGCCAAAGTGATGCCGGTATGGCTCACGAGGCTGAGATACCAGCTGCTACTGAGGAGGTCGTGATGCCAGAGGCACCTGCGGGTGGTACTGTTACTCTATCCCAGGCTTAGTTTGACGCTATTATAGCACGGATGCAGGGGCTATAGCAGTGTTTGGCAGATGAGAGACAGGCCCGACAACAGGAGACAGTGCACCGACGTAAGGATCAGAGGCAGTTATTTCATAGATTTGACTGAATGTGTCAGCATGTGGGTGTGCCGATTCCACCTACACCACCGCCCTCTGATGATGAGTCTTAGCTTAGTTTTAGTTAGGTTTTTGTTTTATTTTGATTTTGATTTTATTCTTTTTTTTTCCTCTACATTAGAGATAAATTGTCAAGCGAATAGTTTCGTATAGGGATTGATGTGACCACTTGAATGATTATCTTCTAAATGTTTTTGATATTTTCATAGTTTATAAAATTACAGTTTCGATGATTCAATCAAATTGTTTGATGTATCCCCAGAATTTTACGCTTATTCTACGTTGCGGATAGCTTGAATTCTTTCAAAATCTTTTATTGCACTATGCGGACATTTGTGCATTTAAGTTTGGGGGTGTATCTTGGTGGTTTAATCGGAGAACTGTGATTTGAAAAATATATATATAATAAATAAAATTTTAGGCCTAAGCCTACACTTGAAGCATAGGGTTCAGCGAGGGATTTTTGAAATTTTTGACCCGTTTTTGGGGTGTTTTAGCCTGATCTGTATTTGTACTTGTATTAGGATTTATTTAAGCTAATTTTAGGATTTTTGTGTATAATTTTTGTATAAATTTTAGAGTAATCCTAATCTGACAAGGAGACGGAATGCAAATACAAGTTGGAGTTGGATTTGTTATTGCTTCCCCTTTCCTAGTCAGTTAAGGGTTTTTAAAAAAAAATTCTCTTTTAATTCTACTACATCCATCTATAAATACATCCATAGGGTAGACACAATTCACAATTCTCAAGGAGTGAGCATTAGATTAGGTATTCTTCTTTTATTCTTTCTATTTCAAGGAGGGTTAGTATGGATAACGCTAATGAAGATTATTCTGACCCGAAGGAATTCATAGAAGGTACGGAACCATATATGGAGATGAAGAGCACAAATGAAGGAGCTACAAGTCGGAATAGAAGCCGAACCACACCAAAATCATTTTTGCAGTGTCGGTTGCAATTTGAATAGATATTTTGTCCGAAGATGATGAATTGAGTATTAGTTACGCCCGGAAGGAAAATCATTAGAGAATGAGGATTGAAGAGTTTAGAAAAACCGGCAAGTGAAAAGGTGTATCCGGGCTTGGTCCACAAATTCTATGAAAAATATGACAATTTCGGGACTGCCAGGATTTGAGGTGATAAAGGCTAAAGTGACTCAGTGGAGTGCTCGTGTTGTGATTAGAAGAAGAAGTATTATTGATGCATGGAATATACCAATCGGTACTCTGACAAACTTACAAGGAATATTGAAGGAAGATCATATAGTATGGCCATATAAGGATGAGGAGATGGTTCAGGAATTGTGTGTAGTATCAGATCCGAGAGATAGGACGTGTGATAATTGGTGGTTGAAGTCGGATCTGTTTTATTTGGATTGTGTCGTTGTGGCTCAACTTCGGCCCAATAATTGAACTAGTGTAAGGGATCACGTTATGCTTAGAACTTTGTATGCCCTAAATCATGGATATGAAGTGTGTGTTCCAACATTGATTATGGCTAAGATGTCGATTTCCCGAGCAATTATGAGTAGAGAATGGGTGGGTGCCGATAAATTTGAATATTATCTTCCATACACGTTTCTGCTATCAAAGATCATTGTTGAGCAGTTGGGTGATAGGATGAAGGAGTTGGATGAGATACGGTGGACGATTATGAAAATATATCCAGAGGAAGATTTAGAGAAGTTGAAAGAGACTGCAGACTGCTGGATATGGTTTAAGAGAGTCGTATCAAGTGATGAAGAAGAAGAGGAAGATTAGGGACTAGAATTTAGGTTTAGGATTTTTAGGTTATTTTATTTGTAGGGATGGTAGACCCTTAAGGCCACGTCTTTATTTCTTTTATTTTTATTTTATTTTAGGATTGTAGGCCCTTAAGGCCAAATCAATTTTTCTTTTTATTTTATTATTTTTGAAAAAAAATATAAATAAAAAAAAAAGAATCCTTGATTCCTTGAAAACATGTGTCGATTTCAGGATATTGATGATGAAATTTGTTTTTCCCTTGCTATGATTAGGTATTTGTGTTTTGTTGATAATATCTACAGGTGATCCACAACAAGTTTGGGGGAAGGGATTCATGCGGTGCTTTGGAATCCAGAATTGAGCTTCAAGGGTAACTATATCTGTTCTCCTATTTTATTTTTGACCATGAGGACATGGTCTGATTTAAGTTTGGGGGTGAGGGTAAGTATTGTAAGGAATAAAGATTTCAGGAAAAAAAAATCTTTTTGTTTTCACGCATGAATGTTTTGCATTACTATTCGATTGAGTTTTTGTATATGATGCATGAGTAGTATGTAATGTGATATTCTCATTCATGAGAGTAATGATTAGATCAAGTTAGTGAAGTGATGTGGTTTTACATGGGTGAGTTAATAAGTGAAATTGAAATTAAGAAGGACGACCTTGACCTATAAGCATAAGCACACATTCACTATGAGAAATAGGTTGATTTTTAACTATGTAGTGTAAAATAATTTTTTCGTAATAAAAGGGGAGATGGGGAGATATTTTGGTTGAAATGAAGAAAATTAAAATTTTTTGAGAAAATAAAATGCAAAAAACAGTTCTTTGATCTGCGTAACCGGGCCTTGGTATCACCAATATCACTGTTCGCGTTTAAAGGGGAGAAGACTGATGAACATAAATCCCATGGAATAAGTTCGGGCCCAGTTGGTTGGGATTAAAAATCCTCGCTGGAAAGTCTAAAGACTTAGAAAGACAAAAAGGGATGAAAAGTGGAAAGTTAAAAAGTTATGATTTTATCAAAAATGGCAAAGTTTGATCAATGAAGTAAGAGAAGAGAAACTGAAATATTGTAGTTGAATGTTCACAAAATCATGGAAGGTTGTCTGGATTTTAAATAGAAAGTAGCGAAATCATTCACTTTAGTGGGAACCATTCATGACATGAAGCTTGATATAATTTTTATTCGGTAGTGAATGGGAGTATTTGCATCCATACTATCTTTTGCATTGTATCATGACTTAATTAAATTTGTGTGTGAATTCATTAATGTGTGACTATAGAGAACTGAGATGTTTGTAGGTACCATTACTGGAAACCTTCACGAGACTTCACTCGTCCACTAAGGGTTTAAAAGACTTGTTACACGTGCTAAGTGTAATCAACGACCCTCACGAAAGCAAGGGATTAGGTTAGAGTAGTTAGATTAGTTATAATAGTTAGAGTAAAAAGATCATCACAAGAAAAAATTCCTGAGTTTATTGCTAAGGGACTATTAATATGTAAGTTTGGGGGTGTGATAGGTGTCAAATATTAGTCATTTTGACACCTTAACTTACTATTGTTACGTTCTTTCATTCCATTATTTTGTATTTTTATGTTGTTTGCGTGTTAAAGTATGTTTCAGGAGCTTAATGAAGAAATGGAGCTAACATAGGTGAATTAACTGAAGAGTGTGTTCTTTCTATCCAAGAAGGGAGTTAAAGAGGGAGTTCGAGACAAAAATGGCTCCCAGATGGCAAAAACGGCATTTTTAGAAGCCGTCATCTTCAGTAAAAAGAATCGTGGGTTTGAGACGGTCGTTTTAGCGCATTCACAGAGAAAAGTGGTTTTCCATAAACACCCTACGCTTGTGCCTACGCTTCCAGTACTAAAAATTGGCTAGAATTGCAAAATCTACGCTTGAAGCGTAGCCCCCAAGCGTATGTGCGGAAACTTTGAGGATTTCTGTGTGATTTTTCCTGTTTCACCCAAGGCTTAATTGGAAGACATGCACGCGACTCCAGACCTCTATATACATGTATATACACTTATATTTAGGGTTTTTATGAGTTTTAAGAGTGAAAAGACTGAAAAGGGTCTCTCTATGCCATTGCCTATATATACAAGACCATACATCATACGTGAAATATTAGAGATATATATTTTTCTGGAGGTTCTAATAGATAG
>OY998243.1:53588861-53610141 GCA_963922005.1 Cornus suecica
TACGAACGTCTCAAAAAAACAAACCAGCCCTCACTCTGATATATGATCTGGTATATATAGACAATGGTATAGAGAAGCCCTTTTATTCTTTTTTATTCTAAAACTCATATAAATCCTACTTCTCATATATATAAGTTTATATACATGTATATAGAGGTCTGGAGTCGCAAACACGTCTTCCAATTGAGCCGGGGGTGAAACATAAAAAATCCACGAAAAACCACCAAAAGTTGCCACACTTACGCTTGAAGCGTAAGTCCAAGCGTAGAAATGTGGTTTCCATCTACTTTTTGAAACTGAAAGCGTAGGTATTTTGTGGAAAATCACTTTTCTCCGTGAATGCATCAAAACGACCATCTTGAGCCCACAATACTTTTTGCTGAAGATGACGGCTTATGGAAATGCCCTTTTTGCCCTTTGGGAGCCATTTTTGTCTCGGACTAGCTCTTTGACTCTCCTTTTGGATAAAAATAACATACTCTTCAGTTAATTCACCAAAGTTAGCTACATTTCTTCATTAAGCTCCTGAAACATGCCTTAACACGCAAACGTAATAAAAATACCAAATAATGGAATGAAAGAACGTAACAATAGTGAGTTAAGGGGTCAAAATGTCTAATATTTGACACCTATGACACCCCAAACTTACATATTGCTAGTCCCTTAGCAATAAACTTAGGGAACTTTTCTTGTGATGATCTTTTTAATCTAACTACTCTAACTAATCTAACATAACCCCTTGCTTTCGTGAGGGTCAACGATTACACTTAGCACGCGTGACAAGTCTTTTAAACCCTTAGATTACCCCTAGTGGATGAGTGAAGTCTCGTGAAGGTTTCCAGTGATGGTACCTACAAACATCTCAGTTCCTTATTAATCACACAGTCATGGGTTCACACACAAGTTCAATTAAGTCATGATATAATGTAAAAGATAACACGGATGCAAATACTCCCACTCACTACCGAACAATAATTATATCAAGTTTCGTGTCATGAATGGTTTCCACTAATAGTGAATGATTTCGTTACTTTTTACTCTAAATCCAGACAACCTTCTGTGATTTTGTGAACACTCGACTATGGTATTTCAGTTCTCTTCTCCTACTTCATTGATCAAAATTTGCCATTTTTAATAAAAATATATCTTTCCACCTTTCAACTTTTCATCCCTATTTGTCTTTCTAAGTCTCCAGACTTTTCAGCGGGGATTTTTAGTCCCTACCAACTGGGTCCGAGCTTCTTCCATGGGATTTATGCTCATTAGTTTTCTCCCCTTTAAACGCAAACAAGCCTGGTTACTCAGATCGAAGAACTACTTTTCTCATTTTATTTTCTCAAAATATTTTTTTTCAATTTTCTCCATTTCAACCATAACATCTCCCCTTCTCCCCTTTTATTGTGGCAAAATTATTTTTTCAACTACATAGTCTAAGATCAACCTATTTCTTATAGTGAATATGTGCTTGTGCTTATAGGTCAAAGTCGTCTTTCTTAATTTCAATTTCACTCATTCACTCACCTATGTAAAACCATATCACTTCACTAACTCAATCTAATCATTACTCTCATGATTGGGAATATCACATTACATACTACTCATGCATCATATACAAAAACTCAATCGAATTGTAGTGCAAAACATTCATGCGTGAAAACAAAGAACTGCTCCAAAATTTTCCAAATTTTTTCCTCCTTGTAATACTATAGGAGAATAGATACAATTACCCTTGAAGCTTAATTCTGGATTCCAAAGCAAAACATGAATTGCCTCCCCCAAACTTGATTTGGATCACCTGTAGATAGCATCAATAAATCACAAATACACAATCATAGCAAGGGAAAAGAAATTTCGTCATAAATATCCAGAAATCAACATATGTTTTCAAGGAATCAAAGATTCTCTTTTTTTAGAACAAAATTAATAATAATAAAAAACTAATTTTGCCTTAAGGGCTTAATATCCTAAAATAAAATAAAATAAACAAAGACGTGGCCTTAAGGATCTACCATCCCTAAAAACAAAATAAAACACAAAAAACAATCCTAAACCTAAATCTAAACTCTAATCTTTCTCAGCTTCTTCATCACTTGACACGACGCTTTTCAACCATATGCGGCAGTCTGCAGTCTCTTTTAACTTTTCCAAATCTTCCTTCGGATATATCTTTCGTCGGATTTTCTAAACTTTTCAATCCTCGTTCCTTAAGGATTTTCGTTCCGGGTGCAATTAATACTCGGTTCATCATCTCCAAACGAAATATTTCTTCAAATTGCAATCTGCACTACAGAAATGGTTTCGGTGTGGTTCGGCTTCCATTCCAACTCGTAGCTCCTTCATTCGAGCTCTTCATATCTACATATGGTTCTGTACCTTCTATGAATTCCTTCGGGTCAAAATAATCTTCAATAGCATTATCAATACAAACACCCTCGAGATCAAAAGAATAAAAGAAGAATAATGAATTTTAATGCTCAACTATTGAGAATTGTGAATTGTTACTACTTTATGGATGTATTTATAGATGGATGTAGTAGAATCGTAGAAGAAAAATGATTTAAAACCCTTAGCTGACTAGGAAAGTGGAAGCAATGACTAATCCAACTCCAACTTGTATTTGCATTCCTTTTTCTTGTCAGATTAGGATTACTCTAAAAGGTCTACAAAAAATCTATAACAAATCCTAAAAATAACTTAAACAAATCCTAATATAAGTATCGATACAAACAAGGCAAAAACACCCCGTAAACGGGTCAAATTTTCAAAATTCAGAATATTACCTCGTGATACCCTACGCTTGAAGCGTAGGCTTGGCCTGAAAAAATATTATTATTATTATTATTATTTTAATAATACACTCTTTCGATAAATCCAACACATATACACCCCCAAACTTAAACGCACAAATGTTCGCATAGTGCGATAAAATATTTTGAAAGAAGTCAAACTATTTACACATGTAAAATAAGTGTAAAAATCCGGGGATATATTCAATGTCAATACGATTGATCATAAAAATTTATTTTATAAACTAAGAAAATAACAAAAACATTTAGAAAATAATCGTCCAACTGGTCACGTAAAGCCCTATACAAAAAACTATCTGCTCGATAATTTATCTCCAATGTATAAACAAAAAAATAAAATAAAAATAAAACAAAAACCTAACTAAAACTAACTAAGCCTCATCATCAGAGGTCGGTGCTGTAGGTGGAATCTGCACACCCATATGCTGACTTAAACCATCAATCCTATGAAATAAGCGCCTTTGATCACGCCAACTGTGCACTGTCTCACACTGCCGAGCCTGTCTCTCCTCAGCCAATGTCTGCTCTGGGCCCTACATCCATGCAATCAGAGCATCAAACTGTGCCTAAGACATAGTAATAGTACCACCCGCAGGTGCCTCTGGCAACACAACCTCTTCCTCAGCAGCCGACACCTGTGGTATCTCAGCCTCATCAGCAGCCTCAGCATCATGGGCCATACCTGCATCAACCTGACCAGCGTCATCAACCTGCTCCTGGGCCTATGCATCGGAGGCTGGTAATATGTGGAAACCTGGTCTTTGTCTCATAATATCATCACCATGCAACCAGGTCCAAACACCAGTCCATATTCCTCTAGCATACGGGGTACCCTTTCTGAATCTATTTCGCTCACCCGTATCCATCTCAATCTTGGCATCCAGCAAAATCTTCCTCACCAAGCACGGGAATCGAATGAGAAACAAACGCTAACCAACCTTAGTCTCCTTGCGCAGATGAATATAATGTGTATATAGGCCCTCCCACAAAATACGTGGGATAGAAATCCACCGCCCGAACTTAAAAGCACAGTGGAGGGTTGAAAATGGCGCATAACACATGGTAGTATGGTTGTACGGCAGAATCTGGGATAGAACTATCACATCCCAAACCAAAGCATCGGGTGATAGTTCACCTTTTTTGTGCAGTTCCGATGTGTATCAGCCCACTGTCTCGCAGTCTGAAGTGTAACAATCTCAAGAATAAATGGGAGAATCTCGGGCATAGGTGGGAACGCAGCAACTAGCTCGGGTGGACACTCGTCCGGAATACCCCATGCCTCAGCAATAGTCTGGGGAGTAATCTCAATCTCAGTACCTCGGACCACTGTCCGTAGTCTTAACCCCTTGCTGAAATGGTGTATGTGTAGCCAGAACTCCCAGATCATATCCTCACAAATATATGGAATAGCCGAAAGTAGAATAGGTAGTAAATATCGGGCCCTCAATCGACCGATCGTCCAGGCACGGACACGCTATAATCCCTCCAATATCTGTAGCAAGTATGTATGCTCCTGCTGATACCCTTTCCGGATCGCCCGGTCTAGTGAATCCTCAACCGATGTTATCCTGGGCACAGGTAAAAATGTAGTCAAAACTCTGGGGTCACCCTTCACAGGTGGCTCCGGTACCTTCTCATCTACTCGATCATCGCCCTAAGTGGCGTCTTCCTCCTGCTCAGCATCATCCCCCTACCTCACACTATCACTCTCAATATCCTTCTTCATCTCTTCAGCCTGCAACTCAGGCACAAATGACAGTGATGGTGCCTGTGGAACAGTTGGGTCAACAATAAGGAGACCATGTGGTAAAAGGATGTCGTGTCCTTGTGTGGAACTCTCGAGCACCTCTGCCTCAACAGACAAGGAAGACGAGGATACTGAGTCGACATACAGTGGTCTCACTGCGCGTGTACTCCAGTGAAGAATCGGGGATGGTGCAGAAGATGATGATCTCGATATCTGTCGCACCAGTGGATCAACCGCAACTGCAGCCTGAGCCACTCGTCTCACTAACAACTTGGTCCGTGCCATGCCTACAATAGGGAATTTTTGAAAAGTAAGCGATAATGAACCTGGCACTGAGTCAAACTCAAACTATATCTAAATATATCCAATTCGACGATTAAACAAGCCGTTGTCCCAAAAAATTCGATATTTAATCCGCTTTCGAAGTTGAAAAACTCAACTTTTAGAAAATAGATTAAAACACGATTTTGATCGGACTCGTTCGTCAATACTAGTTTAGAATAGTTAAATAAGTCATATGAAATCAAAATAATGGAACAAAACTCACCGAATTGAGAGAAACGATGATTTTCCAAAAATTGAGTTTTAGAGACTTTTCGAGTTCTTCACGTGAATCCGAACAAATCACCAACTAATTTGACGATCTGCTGGCAAAGAATGATGAGGAATCTGATGAACAAATGGTAGAATCAAACCTCATAAAATATTGGTGGAGAATTTAGAGAGAAAGAAGAGTTTGAATGGAATGGGGGGAAACCGTGTACGGGTCCTGTTTATAACAGGCCCGCAGCTACGCTTCAAGCGTAGCTGGACCTACGCTTCCTATGGCCCAAAACGTTTTCTTTCGTCTTTAAATGTCGTCTTTAACTCCATCCATTCTACATGCTTCCTATGTTCAATTTCCACTCCCTACTGAAATGATGATGGCTTCGCGAGTCGTTTTTACAGTCTCAGTCTTAAATACCGAAATGAATAAATTACCATCTACAAGTACAAACTAGGCGTAAAAACTACTCTTCTTCACCTAATACCAATATTTAACGTCATTGGTATGACATTTCTGCTTCTCAATACTTTGGATCAAGCTTATCCAACTCGGGTGGTGGTTCAGTTAGATCAATCGTTTCTATCACACACTCAGCTGGTTGCACCTCTACATAATGATTAAATCTTTGTCCATTTATGACAAACTTCTTTCCAATGTCAGGATCATCTAGCTCCATGGGGAAAACCTTTTTAATCTTGTATGGCCTATCCCATCTCGATTACAGCTTGCTAAGAAAGAACTTGAGTCTCGAATTAAATAGCTAAACCTTTTGGTCGGGCTCAAAAACGTTTTTTTCTAATATGTTTATCATGAAACGCTTTTGTTCGGGACTTGTAAATCCAAGAGTTTTCATATGCATTATTTCTCAATTCCTCAAGCTCTTGAAGTTGTATTTTCTGCTACGCAACAACTTTCTTTATATCAAAATTCAGTCTTCGAATAACCCTATATGCTCAGTGTTCCAGATCTACAAGGAGATGACACACTTTACCATACACAAGACGATATGGTGACATACCAATCAGTGTCTTAAGCGCAGTCCTCTACACCCAAATGCATCATTTAGCCTTCGAGACTAATCCTTCAAATCCTGACACATAGTCTTTTCCAAAATATTTTTAATCTCCCTATTAGAAACCTCCACTTATCCTTGTGATTGGGGGTGATATGGCGTACTATTTCTATGAGTGACACCGTACTTCTTACACAGTAGGAAGAAACTGGTTGTTAAAATGGCTTCCACCATCACTGATCAAAACCCTTGGCATACCAAATCATGAGAAAATGTTCGACTTTACAAATTCTTCCACCATGTCATGGTCTGCAGGTTTGGTGGCTATAGCTTCTACCCATTTTGAAACATAATCAACCCCTACAAGTATATACTCTTTCTTATCTACTTTCAGAAATGTTCCCATAAAATCAATACCCCACACATCAAATAATTCTACAATCAGAATCGGGGTTAAAGGCATCATGTCTCGTCGAGATATGGATCCAAGATTTTGACATCGCAGACATGCCTTGCAAAACTCGAAAGCATCTTTGAATATGGAAGGCCAGTAAAATCCACTTTCCAGCTCTTTGTGGACTGTCTTCTGAACTCCGAAATGCCCTCCACACTCCAACGTGTGACAAAATGTCACTATGCTTTGAACCTCACTCTCAGGGATGCATTCTCTGATAATCTGATCAGAGCAATACTTATACAAACATGGATTATCCCAGATATAAAATTTGACTTGGCTGAAGAATCGGTCTTTCTCATTCTTAGACCATCCTTTTGGGATTCGGTCTGTGGCTTTACAATTGACAATGTCATCATACCACGATATGTTTTCCACCACAACCACATTGAACAGATATTCATCCGGGAAAGAATCCTTAAGAGGAGTAATTTACTTTGTGGATTAGATAATGATCCTCGATAAATGATCCGCAACAACATTCTCTGAACCCTTTTTATCTTTGATTTTCAGGTCGAATTCCTGTAGCAATAGAATCCACTGAAAATAAACTAAAGCATGTCTATATTAAATCGCCAAGGCACGACCTGTGTCAACCTAGGGTTCCAAGTTTTATTACCACCATTGTGTAGAAAACCATAATTAAGCATCCGAGTTCCTACTCATATTGAATAATCATAGTTGTGTAAAATAATATATTCATTCCATCTAAGACAAGAATTTAGAATAAACATAGAATTTTATATTGCAAATCAGTACGGTCTCTTAATTACTACAATCATCACAGTATGGTAAACAGTTTCCCCTCTTTATAATTGAAAATAATGAAAGAACTACATTACTTGGCTAGGGTTTTGCTAGAAAACCCTAGATACCGAGTTAGTTAGCCATGGAAGACGGTGACTGCATCGTTGATGTAGAAACGCTCTCCATAGTCTTCTTCTCCGGATCTCTAGGTTTCAATATGGCTCTCAACAGCAGCATGTATGAATGGATAAACCTCTGAACCATCCTCTACGAACGTCTCAAAAAACCAACCAAATATATGATCGTGTATATATAGGCAATGTTATAGAGATGCCCTTTTCAGTCTTTTCACTCTAAAACTCATGTAAACCCTAACTTCTCATATATATAAGTTTATATACATGTATATAGAGGTCTGGAGTCGTAGGAACGTCTTCCAATTGAGCCGGGGGTGAAACAGGAAAAATCCACGAAAAACCACTAAAAGTTGCCGCACTTACGCTTCAAGCGTAGGTCAAAGCGTAGAAATGTGATTTCCAGCCACTTTTTGAATATGAAAGTGTAGTTATTTTGTGGAAAATCACTTTTCTCCGTGAATGCACCAAAACGACCGTCTTGAACCCACGATAATTTTTCCTACAGATGACGGCTTCTGGAAATGCCGTTTTTGCCTTTCGGGAGCCATTTTTGTCTTGGATTGCCTCTTTGACTCTCCTCTTTGATAGAAATAACACACTCTTCAGTTAATTCACCGAAGTTTGCTCCATTTCTTCATTAAGCTCCTGAAACATGCCTTAACACAGAAATGTAATAAAAATACCAAATAATGGAATGAAAGAACGTAACAATAGTGAGTTAAGGGGTCAAAATATCTAATATTTGACACTTATAAAGAACAAACATATAATTTTATATTGCAAATCAGTACAGTCTCTTAACTACTACAATCATCATAGTTTCCCCTCGTTACAATTAAAAACAATGAAAAAATTACATTACATGGCCAGGGTTTCACTAGAAAATCCTAGATACCGAGTTAGTTAGCCATAGAAGAAGGTGACTGTATCGTTGATGTAGAGACGCTCTTCTTGGTCTTCTTCTCCGAATCTCTAGGTTTGAATATGACTCACAACAACAACAAGTCTGAATGAATGAACCTCTCTAAATGAACGTCTTACCAAAACCAACACCAACATCCCCTTCTTCTGATATACAATCATGTATATATAGGCAATGGTATAGGGAGGCTCTTTTCAGTCTTTTCACTCTAAACTTCATGCAAATCCTAACTTCTAATATATATAAGTGTATATACATGTATATAGAGGTCTGGAGTCGCAGGCACATCTTCCAATCGAACCAGAGGTGAAACAGGCAAAATCCTTCGAAAAAACTTAAATTTTTGCCGCACTTATGCTTGAAGTTTACGTGGCTTACGCTTCAAGCCTAGTTGGCCTATGTTTCAAGCATATGTCCCAAGCGTAGAAATGGGATTTCCAGGCACTTTTTGAAACTGAAAGCGTAGGTGAAAAATATAGGTATTTTATGGAAAACCACCTTTATCCGTGAATGCACCAAAACGACTGTCTTGAACCCACGATACTTTTTGCTGAAGATGACGGCTTCTGGAAATGCCATTTTTGCCCTTCTGGAGTCATTTTTGTCTCGGACTGCCTCTTTGACTCTCCTCTTGGATAGAAAGACTACACTCTTCAGTTAATTCAATGAAGTTAACTCCATTTCTTCATTAAGCTCCTGAAACATGGTTTAACACGCAAACAACATAAAAATACAAAATAATGGAATGAAATAACGTAACAATAGTGAATTAATGGGTAAAAAATGACTAATATTTGACACCTATCACACCCCCAAACTTACACATTGCTAGTACCTTAGCAATAAACTTAGGACACTTTTCTTGTGATGATCTTTTTAATCTAACTAATCTAACCTAATCCCTTGCTTTTGTGAGGGTCGACGATTACATTTAGCACGTGTAACAAGCCTTTTAAACCCCTAGGTTTCCCATAATGGACGAGTGAAGTATCGTGAAGTTTTCCAGTGATGGTACCTACAAACATCTCAGTTCTCTGTAGTCACGCAATCATGACTTTACACATAAATTCAATTAAGTCATGATACAATGCAAAAGATAACATTCTTGAAAATACTCGCACTCACTACCGAACAACAATTGTAGCAAGTTTCGTGTCATGAATGGTTCTTACTAAAGTGAATGATTTCGCTACTTTCTACTCCCAATCCAGACAACCTTCCGTGTTTTTGTGCACATTCTACCATGGTATTTTTTATTTCTTTTTCTTACTTCGTTGATCAAAATTTGCCATTTTTCATAAAAATCAATATTTCCATCATTCCGCTTTCATCATTTTTTGTTTTTCTAAGCTTTGGACTTTCCAGCGAGAATTTTTAGTCCCGACCAACTGGGCCTGAGCTTCTTCCGTGGGATTTATACGCATTAGTTTTCTCCCCTTTAAACGCGAACAATGTTATTGGTGATACCAAGGCCCAGTTATTTATATCAAATGACTACTTTTTGTATTTTATTTTCTCACAATAATGTTTTTTTCAATTTTTTCCATTTCAACCAAAACAACTCCCCATCTCCCCTTTTATTGTGGAAAAATTATTTTTCAAATATATAGTAAAAAATCAACCTATTTCTCATAGTGAATGCGTGCTTGTGCTGATAGGTCAAGATCATTATTTTCAGTTTCAATTTCACTAATTCACTCACCCATGTAAAGCCACATCACTCTCACTTAGCTCTATTTAATCATCACTCTCATGAATGGGAATATCACAACACATATTACTCATGCATTATATACACAAACGTAATCAAACTGTAATGCAAAACATTCATACATGAAAATAAAGAACTGCTCTAAATTTTTTTTTTTTTTAAATTTCAAATTTTTTATCAAAAATTTTCATTCCTTGTAATACTATACCCTCACCCCCAAACTTAAATTAGACCATGTCCTCATGGTAAAAAATAACATATGAGAACATATACAGTTATCCTTGAAGCTCAATTTTGGATTCCAAAGCAAAGCATGAATCCCCTCCCCTAAACTTGATTTGGATCACATGTAGATATAATTAACAAAGCACAAATACCCAATCATAGCAAGGGAAAATAAATTTCATCATAAATATCCAGAAATCAACACATGTTTTCAAGGAATCAAAGATTCTCTTTTTGTTTTTCATTTTTTTTTCAAAAATAATAATAAAAAATAAAATTGATTTGGCCTTAAGGGCCTACAATCCTAAAATAAAAATAAAATAAACAAAGACATGTCCTTAAAGGTCTACCGTCCCCAAAAAGAAAATAAAACAGAAAAAAAAAAATCCTAAACCTAAACCTAAACCCTAATCTTCCTCATCTTCTTCATCACTTGACACGATGCTTTTCTACCATATCCGGCAGTCTACAGTCTGTTTCAACTCTTCCAAATCTTCCTCCGGATATATCTTCATAATTGTCCTCCGCATCTCATCCAGCTTCTTCATCCTATCACCCAATTGCTCTGCAATGATCTTCGATAACAGAAACGGGTATGGAAAATAATGTTCAAATTTATCAGCACCCGCCCACCGTCTACTCACAATTGCTTAGGAAATTGACATCTCATCCATGATCACTGTTGGAATACACACTTTATACCCATGAGTTAGGGCATACAACGTTCTAAGCATTATGTGACCCCTTGCACCAGTCCAATTATTAGGCCAAATTTGAGCCGAAACGACACAATCCAAATAGAGCAGATCCGACTTCAACCACCAATTATCACACATCCTATCTCCTAGATCTGATACTGCACACAATTCCTAGACCATCTCCTCATCCGTATGTGGCCATACTTGAGGATGTTCCTTCAATATTCCCTATAAGTTTACCGGAGTACCGATTGGTATATTCCACGCATCGGCAATACTTATTTTTCCAATCACAATAGGAGCACTCCACTGAGTCACTTTAGCCGACATCACCTCAAATCCAACTAGTCCCAAAATCGTCATATTTTCAAATACTTTTCGGACCAAGCCCGGATGCACCTTTTCTCCCGCCAATTTCTCTAAACTTCTCAATCCTTGTTTCTTAAGAATTTTCCTCTCGGGTGCAATTAATACTCGGTTCATCCTCTCCGGACAAAATATTTCTTTAAATTGCAAGCTGCCCTGCAGAAACGATTTCGGTGTGGTTCGGTTCCATTCCGACTCGTAACTCCTTCATTCGGCTCTTCATATCCACATATGGTTCTGTACCTTCTATGAACTCCTCCGGGTCAGAATAATCTTCAATAACAGTATCCATACTAACACCGTCGAGATAGAAAGAATAGAAGAATATCTAACTTTAATGCTCAACTCTTGAGAATTGTGAATTGTAAATTATGTCTACTTTATGGATGTATTTATAGATGGATGTAGTAGAATCAAAGAGGAAAATGATTAAAAACCCTTGGCTGAATAGAAAAGTGGAAGCAATGAATAATCCAACTCCAACTTATATTATCATTCCACTTCCTTATCGCACCAGGATTACTCTAAAACGTTTACAGAAAATCTACAAAAAATCCTAAAAATTACTTAAACAAATCCTAATGCAAGTACAAGTACATACCAAGCCAAAACACCCCGTAAACAGGTCAAAATTTCAAAATTCAAAATATTACCTCGTGATACCCTACGTTTCAAGAGTAGGCTTTGCCTGAACAAATTTTTTTTTCCTTCCAAATAACATTCTTCTGATCAATCCATCACATATACACCCCGAAACTTAAACTCACAAATGTCCGCATAGTGCGATATAAAATTTTGAAAGAATTCAAACTATCAACATATGTAAAATAAGCATAAAAAATCGGGGATATATCTAACTTAATACAATTGATCATAAAAACTGCTATTTTATAAACTAAAAAAATAAAAAAAAACATTTAGAAAATAATCATCCAAGTGGTCACATAAAGCCCTATACAAAACTATCCTCTCAATAATTTATCTCTAATGTATATTAAAAAAATGAAATAAAAATAAAACAAAATCCTAACTAAAACTATACTAAGCCTCATCATCAAAGGTCAGTGGTGTGGATGGAATCTGCACACCCATATGCTGACTCGTACAGTCAAACCTATGAAATAACCGCCTCTGATCATACCGATTGCGCACTGTCTCACGCTGCCGAGCATGTCTCTCCTCTGCCTATGTCTGCTCTAGCCCCTGCATCCGTGCCATAAGAGCATTAAACTGAGCTTGGGACAGAGTAACAGTACCACCCACAGGTGCCTCTGGCAACATAACCTCCTCCTCAACATCCGACATTTGTGGCATCTCAGTATCATTAGCAGCTTAAACATCCGGAGCCATACTCGTATCAGCCTGACCTGCATCATCAGCCCGCGCCTGCGCCTGGGGCTGTGTATCTAGGGCTCGTAATATACCGAACCCTGGTCTCTGCCTCATAATAGCATTTCCATGTAACCGGGTCTAGACACCAGTCCACATCCCTCGGGCATACGGGGTACCCGCATCCATCTCAATCTCAACATCTATCATAAGCTTCATCACCAAGCACGAGAATCAAATGAGAAATAAATGCTGACCAACCTTGGTCTCCTTGCGCAAATGGATATAATGCGTATATAGACCTTCCCACAAAATATGGGGAATAGAAATCCATCGCCCGAACTTGAAAGCATAGTGGAGGGTCGGAAATGGCGTATAACACATGGTAGTATGACTGTGCGACATAATCTGGGACTGGGCTATCACATCCCAAAACCAAAACATCAGGTGATAGTTCGCTTTCTTCGTGCAGTTCCGATACGTATCATCCCATTGCCCTGCAGTCTGAAGTACAATATGCTCAGAAATAGATGGGAATATCTTGGGCATAGGTGGGAACTCAATAGCTAGCTCAGGTGGACACTTGTCCGGAATAGCCCACGTCACAACAATAGTCTGTGGAGTAATCTCAATCTCAGTACCTCAGACCACTATCCGTAGTCTCATCCCCCTGCTGAAATGGTGCATGTGTAACCATAACTCCCGGATCATATCCTCGTAAATATGTGGAGTATTCGGAGCAAGAATAGGTAATAAACATCGGGTCCTCAATCAGCTGATCGTCTAGGCGGGGATAGGCTATAATCCCTCAAATATCTGTAAGAAGTATGTACGCTCCTGCTGATACCCCTTCCGGATCGCCTGGTCTAGTAAATCCTCCACCGATGTTGTCTAGGGCACAGGTAAAAATATAGTCAAAACTCCGGTGTCACCCTCCACAGGCGGCTCCGGTACCTACTCATCTGCTCGATCATCGCCCTGATCGGCATAATCCTCCTACTCGGCATCATCCCCCTGCCTCACAATATCTCTCTTGGTATCCTCCTATATCTCCTCAGCCTGTGGTTCAGGCACAGGTGGCGGTGATGTTCCCGTTGAGCAACTAGATCAACAACAAGACGACTATGTGGCAAAAGGATGTTGCGTCCCTGTGTGGAACTCTCTGGCACCTCTGCCTCAGAAGATGAGGCAGACGAGGATATCGAGTCGACATACTATGGTTTCTTGACGCATGTATTCCGGCAGCGAATAGGGGATGGTGCGGGAGATGATGATCTTGACATCTGTTGTACTGGTAGATCCACCGCAACAGCGGCCTGAATCACTCGTCTCGCTGACAACTTGGTCCGTGCCATGCCTATAATAGGGAATTTTTGAAAAGTAAGTTATAATGAACTAGACACCGAATCAAACTCAAACTACATCTAAATATACCCAATATAACGATTAAACAAGACGTCATCCCAAAAATTCGATATTTAATCCATTTTCGAAGTTGAAAAACTCAACTTTTAGAAAACAGATCAAAACACAATTTTGATCGGACTCGTTCGTCAATACTAGTTTTAGAATAGTTAATTAAGTCATATGAAATCAAAATAATGGAACAAAACTCATAGAATCGAGAGAAACGATGATTTCCCAAAAATTGAGTTTCGAAGACTTTTCGAGTTCTTCACGCGAATCCGGATCAATCATAAACTAATCTTACGATCCGTTGGCAAGGAATGATGAGGAATCGGATGAATAAACAGTAGAATCAAACCTCATAAAATGTTTTGGAGAATGGAGGGAGAGAGAGAAGTTTGAATGAATTTGGGGGCAACTGCTTGACGAACCTATTTTATAACAGGCCCGTAGCTATGCTTGAAGCGTAGCTGGACCTACGCTTCAAGCGTAGGTCCCCATGGCCTAAAACTTTGTCCTTCATCTTCTCATGCCGTCTTCAACCCTATGCACTTTCAATGTATCCTAGGCTCAATTTACACTGCCTACTCAAATAATGATGGCCTCGCGAATCGATTTTATAGAGTCGATCTTAAATACCGAAATGACTAGATTACCGTCTACAAGTACAAACTAGGCTCAAACGATACTCTTTTTCACCTAGTACCAATATTTAACATCATTGGTATGATGTTGCTGCTTCTCAATACTCCGGATCAAGCTTATCCAGCCCGGGTGGTGGTTTAGTTAGATCGATCGATTCTACCACACACTCAGCTGGTTGCACCTTTATGTAGTGCTTCGATCTCTGCCCATTCATTACAAACTTATTTCCACTGTCAGGATCATCGAGCTCCACGGCTCCATGGAGAAAAACCTTTGTAATCTTGTATGGCCAATCCCATCTTGATTGGAGCGTACCAGGAAATAGCTTGAATCTCGAATTAAATAGCCAGACCTTTTGGCCAGGATCAAAATGACATTGTTATTGGGGGTTATATGGCATACCAATTCTATGAGTGACACCGTACTTCTCACACAGAGTAAGAAGAAATTGATTGTCAAAATGGCTTCCACCATCACTGATCAACACTCTTGGTAAACCAAATCATGAGAAAATGTTCGACTTTACAAATTCTTCCACCCTGTCATGGTCAGCACGTTTGGTGGCTATCGCTTTTACCCATTTCGAAACATAAACAATCCCCATAAGTATATACTCTTTTTTATTTGCTTTTGGAAATGGTCCCATGAAATCAATACCCCACACATCAAATAATTCTATGATCAGAATCAGGGTTAAAGGCATCATGTCTCGTCGAGATATGGATCCAAGCTTTTGACATTGCAGACATAACTTAAAAAAATTGAAATCATCATTGAATATGGACGGCTAGTAAAATCCACTATGCAACACCTTATGGGTTGTCTTCTGAGCTCCGAAATGCCCTCCACACTCCGACGTGTGACAAAATGTCAGTATGCTTTGCACCTCACTCTCGGGGACACATTTTTTGATAATCTAATTAGAGCAATAGTTGTACAAGTATGGATTATCCCAGATATAGAATTTGACTTGGCTGAAGAATTGGTCTTACTCATTCTTAGACCATACATTTGGGATTCGACCTGTGGCTTTATAATTGGCAATGTTAGCATACCACGATATTTGTTCCACCATAGCCACATTGAACAAATGTTTATCTGGGAAAGAATCCTTAAGATGAGTAATTTCCTTTGTGGAATCGACAATGATCCTCGACAAATGGTCCGCAACAACATTCTCTAAACCCTTTTTATCTTTGATTTCCAGGTCGAATTCTTGTAGCAACAAAATCCACCAAATTAGTTGGGTTTGAGAGTCTTTCTTCGTCAACAAATGCCTCAGAGTGGCATGATTTGAGTAAACAACAACCTTAACACCCAATAGATATGATCGGAATTTATCCAACGCGAAGACAACTGCTAGCAACTCCTTCTCGATAGTTATGTAGTTCATTCGAGCTTCATTCAAAGTCCTACTAGCATAGTAAATAACATACGGTAGCTTATCTTTTCTTTGATCCAACACAACTCCTATGGCATAGTCAGAACTGTCACACATGAGCTCAAATGGTAGAGACCAATCTGGCTGACGAATAATCGGAGGTGATGAAATTTGAGTACGCAGCTCCTCAAAGGCATGAAGCCACTCTCCGTCAAAGACAAAAGTTGCGTCCTTAGCCAATAAGTTGCATAATGGCCGGATGATTTTGCTGAAATCTTTAGTAACCTTCAGTAAAACCCGGCGTGGCCCACAAAAAAACATATTTGCTTAACGGATGTGGGAGGAGGCACCTTTGAAATTAATTTAACTTTTACTTTATCTACCTTTATCCCTCGCTTTGATACAATATAGCCCAGTACTATCCCCTCTTGAACCATAAAATGGCTCTTTTCCCAACTTAGGATCAGATTCGTTTCCTTGCATATATTAAGTACCAGTTCTAGATGTTTTAAACAATCTTCAAAGGTTTTCCCAAAAACTGAGAAATCATCCATGAACACTTCAAGAAATTTCTCTACCATGTAAGAGAAGATAGACATCATACAACGTTGGAACGTTGCTGTCGCATTACATAAACCAAACGACATCTGTCTATGAACAAACATGCCATACGGATAAGTAAAAGTTGTTTTCTCCTGATCAATAGGATCAATCACCACCTGATTGTAGGCGGAATACCCATCCAAAAAGCATTGATAGCTCTTCCCGGCTAACCTTTCCAGGATTTGGTCAATGAATCGTAATGAAAAATGATCATTCCTGGTGTTCAGATTAAGCTTTCTGTAATCAATTACACACACCACCCTGTGGTCATGTATTGTGGAATTAGCTCACTTTTTGAGTTTGGCACCACTATGATGCCCGACTTCTTCGGCACCACCTGAGTTGGACTTACCCATGTGCTATCAGAGATGGGGTAAATGATACCCGCATCTAGGAATTTCACCACTTGTTTCATCACCACATCTTTAATATTTAGATTCAGCCTTCGTTTTATTTATCTTGATGGCTTTGTATCTTCCTCAAGATGTATACGATGCATGCAAATCGAGGGGTCTATGCCTTTCAAATCAGTAACGCTCCATCCTATTGCCACTTTGTTCTTACTTAGAACCTCGACTAGACTTGATTCCTGTTTTAATGTCAATTTTGAAGATATAATCACTGGAAGAGTCTCACCGGGTCCTAAGAAAACATATTTCAATTTTTTAGGTAGTTCCTTGAGTTCCAAGGTAGGAGGAGTCGTTAAGGATGGAATTGGAGGCATAAATGACTCTAGCTCATATTTCTCTAGTCATAAATGACTCTAGCTCATTTTTCTCCAGGATTTGAGTTGAAAAATCTGCTATGATGTCATCCAGTTCATCACACTCATTAATCTGGAAACATTCCCCCGATTCAGGCAATTGGTGGCTTCCTTCGAACACATTCATCCTAACATTCATATTTCCAAATGTCAGATCCATGGCTCCGGTTCTGCAATTGATGCATGCATTTTCCGTATCTAATAATGGTCTTCCTAGTATCACTAGAATGTGCTTCTTCGAGTCTGGGACATGTTCTGTATCCAGGACTACAAAATCAACCGAAAAATAAAACTTGCCCACTTAAATAATGACATCTTCAAGAACTCCTCTTGCCTACTTGATTGATCGATCAAAAAATTGAAGTACGACCTTAGTGGGATTCAGCTCACCCAACCCTACCTGTTGGTATACTAAATAAGGAAGCAAGTTAATACTCGCACCTAGACCAAGAAGAGCTCTACCAATTTCCCAGTCACCGATGACATATGGAATAGTGGAAGCACTAGGATCTTTCGTCTTAGGTGGAGTATCGCTTAAAACTAATGAACTCACTTGCTCAGTCAAGAGTATTTTTGTTGGATTCTTCGCTATACTCTTTCACTTCTAGGTGCAAAGATCCTTGAAAACCTTAGCGTAAGACAGTATTTGGGTGATTACATCTAAGAGAGGTAAATTAATCTTGATTTATAGGAATGTTTCCAACATATCAGATTCTTTCAGCTTCCCGTACTTGGTCGGCTCTCTAAGACGTTGATGAAATGACACTGCCTCCTCGTAACTTGCCTTGTCTAGCTCTTCAAGTTATGTCTGATCAACATTGTCTTCTACTGATAGTTGATCCTTCTGGACTCTTTCAACCTCTTTCCTTGCAGCCTATTTCCTCTGCTCTTTTTCAGCTTCCTTCCTCTGTGCTTATTCTTCCTCCTTTCTTCTCCACAACCTCTCTTCATGTTCCTCCTTAACTCTACTTTCCACTTCCCTACCACTTATTAGAATCATGATTGCTTGAAACGTTTCATTAGGTTCATTGATAAATGATCTGAGCTCCAGTGCTTGTTGTAGCCTTGGGTTAGCGACCGGCTGACTAGGCAATCTTCCTAGTTCTCTTACATTCCTCTCATAAGCCATTTGGCTCATATGCATATGTAGTTGTGCCAATGATTAGGTATGAATACCTAGCTTGTTATGAATGTCCAGTATAACTTGCTTTAACCTATTAGTCTGGTAATTGGGTGAAGGAGTTTGGCTTCTTTGAGGCTGGGTTTGGTAATTATATGGCTACACAGCTTGATTATTATTGAATGGCTGAAGATCTTGGGAATTATTTAATGATTAGAGAGCTTGGGAATTATTGAATGCTTTGGGTTGGTAATCTGACTGAGAATTTCTAGCCATGATTGTTGGTTGTGAGTCGAATGATTGTTGACTCTGTTGGAACCTTAGTTGTTGGTTATATGATTGTTGTCTCTTACTGAACCTTGGTTATGGGTTATAAGACTATTGTCTATCTATGAATCTTGGTTGTTGATTAGATGATTACCCTTGTTGGAACTTTGGTGGTGGATTCTCTACATTGGTAGATTTGTAAGACATGAGTGGATGATTTCTAGCATTGGAGGTGTATGAATTGGTGAAATGAGCATTATTGGAATAGTTCCACGATGTGTTGGCATCAACGACCATTATCTCCTGACAGTCATTTTGGGAATACTCAGCTTTGACTTCAAACGTCTCTCTAGGAGGGGAATGACTTCGCTGCATAAAATTTTCAATTCTCTCTAATTTTTCTCCAAATAATGCCATGGTATCTCTCACATCATCATGATCTACAACATAAGATTTCTCAGATCTCCTATCCTATTGTCCACCTCTAGACCTTAACTCAGATTGATATTGAATTGTGTTTTCACTGATATTATCAAATATCTCCAAAAGTTCTTTAGTTAGCTTCATGATAAACTGACCTTGTGTTGCCGCATCTACCAAAGTCTTATGCGCCTCTCCAAGTCCCATGTAGAAATCTTTAGCAATATCTTGATCTAAAAACCTATGGTGGGGACACTTATACAAAATTTCATTATATCTCTCCCAAGTGTCATGAAAATGTTCACCAGGTAACTGCCTAAAGCTTTTGATTGCATATTGTGCTTCTGAGGTTTTTCGTATGAGATAATGTTTTGCTATGAATTTATCTTAAAGGTTTCTCAATCATTTTTATTTCTTTTGCTAATTTGACATACCATCTTTTAGTTCTCTCTTTCAATGACCAAGGGAATAATCTCAATCGCAAGTCATTTTTGGGCAAATTGTCATACCTAACAGTAAATGTTACCTCTAGGAAATCATTGATGTGCTGGTATGGGTCTTCTATTCTAAAGACTGAAAATTTTGGAAGCATATTAATCATGCTTATCTTAATATCGAAGTGCTTCGCTCCTTCTTCCTCCGGAAAATCAGCATAGGAGTCGTACGCATCAGGCGCGTAATATCCTTTCAGTGATGTCTCTGGTGCACTTTGTTCGTTGGCTTTTTGGTCAGCCATCACTTATTCTTGCTGACGATGACCTCTTCAATAGATCGATGTAAACGATGGAGAGTCTTTTCGATCTCAGGATCGTACTCGACTAACGCAGTGCCAAAATTAGAACGGATCGATCTATTGGTCAACGCTACTCAAACAACTAATTTTTTATTTTTTTTTCAAAATTTTTATGAAATAAAATCTAATCTAAATTACAGAAAATAAAGTAAGAATTAATATGCGAAAATCTAGGTAACTAAAACTCACAAAAGTTCCAGACGTAACTTTAGAAGCTCCATTTTTTCCTTTTTAGCTTTTCAGAGTACCACTCAATCACACAAAAATCTAACTTTAGCTACAACTGCAGTAACGCAATGCAAATAAATTACTAAAGTTATTGAACAATGCTTAGTCCCTGAAAATGGTGCTAAAAATTTGATGCCACGTTAGGTGTATAAAAATATGTGGTTGAAAACAACACCTTAACGACACTAGGTTTTACCCCACACAAGTGTACGTATCAATTGGAGAATAACAAATAGATTGAGTAAGGGATATCGATCCCACAGAGACTGAGATTGTTCACTTTAATAGTTCAAAAACACTGAATTATATTTTCTAAAAATTATTTGTTTAGGTGGTCCAAGACCAAATTATATATTTTAACTATTAATTATCTAGAAAGAAAATTAAATTGGCTGTGATTCAGATAAGAGAGAAAACTAGGGTTTTCATCACTCCACCACTAACCGCATAATATAGTTCCTCATTGTATCAATTGTACTAGGGCGATCCATAAATGTGAATCAAGTCGTATAACAAATAGTTAAATACGACCCCAAAAAGGAGTATCATCAACCGAATTGCGACAACCCGTCTCATGACTGACCTAACTAGTACATGCCAATTATATTACTTTAATCTACTCCTATTGTATGAAAATAAACTAAAGCATGTTTATATTAAGTCGCCATTGCACGGTCTGTGTCAATCTACAGTTTCAAGTTTCATTACCACCATTGTGTAGAAAACCATGATTAAGCATCAGAGTTCCAGCCGAAAGTGAATAATCATAATTGTGCAAAATAATATATTCATTCCATCTAAGATAAGAATTTTGAACAAACATATAATTTTATGTTGCAAATCAGTACGGTCTCTTAACTACTATAATTATCACAGTATGGTCAACTGGTTCCCCTCGTTACAATTAAAAATAATGGAAGAACTACATTACTTGGCTAGGGTTTCGCTAGA